>JAQPPZ010004514.1:0-168543 GCA_028583015.1 Wollemia nobilis | reverse complement strand
GAGTGAATCATGGCCCAACAATATGCTCCATCCTCTCCCGTGGGAGCATCGCTCAATGGTGGTGAGTGTGGAATTTTCCCCATGTGTGGTTTCCATTGGCTATTTTCCCTCATGGGCCCCATGTTAATTCTAGGGTCCATTATTCGCTCCTCTCGTACTACCTAGTCTCATAATTTATCAAATAAAAAATTATTAAAAAATAACTTGAGCAACATTGCGAGAGTCTTGAGCCATTATCCCATATTTATCCCATAATGGCCCTCATGGTGGTATATAAAGCACAACACCCACATAGAGCTTTGCAAATCGGGAAGCAAGATTTTGGGTGAAATGCCCAAGTGGAAGCACGTGAACCATGACCCAACCCCTCAAACGAGCGAATCATGGCCCAACAATATGCTCCATCCTCTCCCATGGGAGCATCGCTCAATGGTGGTGAGTGTGGAATTTTCCCCATGTGTGGTTTCCATTGGCTGTTTTCCCTCATGGGCCCCAAGTTAATTCTAGGGTCCATTATTCGCTCCTCCCGTATTGCCCAGTCTCATAATTTATCAAATAAAAAATTATTAAAAATTAACTTGAGCAACGTTGCGAGAGTCTTGAGCCATTATCCCATATTTATTCCATAATGGCCCTCATGGTGGTATATAAAGCACAACACCCACATAGAGCTTTGCAAATCGGGAAGCAAGATTTTGGGTTAAATGCCCAAGTGGATGCATATGAACCATGACCCAACCCCTCAAACGAGCGAATCATGGCCCAAAAATATGCTCCATCCTCTCCTGTGGGAGCATCGCTCAATGGTGGTGAGTGTGGAATTTTCCCCATGTGTGGTTTCCATTGGTTGTTTTCCCTCATGGGCCCCATGTTAATTCTAGGGTCCATTATTCGCTCCTCTCGTACTACCTAGTCTCATAATTTATCAAATAAAAAATTATTAAAAATTAACTTGAGCAATGTTATGAGAGTCTTGAGCCATTATCCCATATTTATTCCATAATGGCCCTCATGGTGGTATATAAAGCACAACACCCACATAGAGCTTTGCAAATTGAGAAGTAGGATTTTGGGTGAAATGCCCAAGTGGAAGCATGTGAACCATGACCCAACCCCTCAAATGAGCGAATCATGGCCCAAAAATATGCTCCATCCTCTCCCGTGGGAGCATCGCTCAATGGTGGTGAGTGTGGAATTTTCCCCATGTGTGGTTTCCATTGGTTGTTTTCCCTCATGGGCCCCATGTTAATTCTAGGGTCCATTATTCGCTCCTCCGTACTGCCTAGTCTCATAATTTATCAAATAAAAAATTATTAAAAAATTAACTTGAGCAATGTTGTGAGAGTCTTGAGCCATTATCCCATATTTATTCCATAATGGCCCTCATGGTGGTATATAAAGCACAACACCCACATAGAGCTTTGCAAATCAGGAAGTAAGATTTTGGGTTAAATGCCCAAGTGGATGCATGTGAACCATGACCCAACCCCTCAAACGAGCGAATCATGGCCCAACAATATGCTCCATCCTCTCCCGTGGGAGCATCGCTCAATGGTGGTGAGTGTGGAATTTTCCCCATGTGTGGTTTCCATTGGCTGTTTTCCCTCATGGGCCCATGTTAATTCTAGGGTCCATTATTCACTCCTCTCGTACTCCCTAGTCTCATAATTTATCAAATAAAAAATTATTAAAAAATAACTTGAGCAACGATGTGAGAGTCTTGAGCCATTATCCCATATTTATTCCATAATGGCCCTCATGGTGGTATATAAAGCACAACACCCACATAGAGCTTTGCAAATCGGGAAGCTAGGATTTTGGGTTAAATGCCCAAGTGGAAGCATGTGAACCATGACCCAACCCCTCAAATGAGCGAATCATGGCCCAACAATATGCTCCATCCTCTCCGGTGGGAGCATCGCTCAATGGTGGTGAGTGTGGAATTTTCCCCATGTGTGGTTTCCATTGGCTTTTTTCCCTCATGGGCCCCATGTTAATTCTAGGGTCCATTATTCGCTCCTCCTCAACTTCCTAGTCTCATAATTTATCAAATAAAAAATTATTAAAAATATAACTTGAGCAACGTTGTGAGAGTCTTGAGCCATTATCCCATATTTATTCCATAATGGCCCTCATGGTGGTATATAAAGCACAACACCCACATAGAGCTTTGCAAATTGGGAAGTAGGATTTTGGGTTAAATGCCCAAGTGGAAGCACATGAACCATGACCCAACCCCTCAAATGAGCGAATCATGGCCCAACAATATGCTCCATCCTCTCTCGTGGGAGCATCGCTCAATGGTGGTGAGTGTGGAATTTTCTCCATGTGTGGTTTCCATTGGCTGTTTTCCCTCATGGGCCCCATGTTAATTCTAGGGTCCATTATTCGCTCCTCCCGTACTGCCTAGTCTCATAATTTATCAAATAAAAAATTATTAAAAAATTAACTTGAGCAATGTTGTGAGAGTCTTGAGCCATTATCCCATATTTATCCCATAATGGCCCTCATGGTGGTATATAAAGCACAACACCCACATAGAGCTTTGCAAATTGGGAAGTAGGATTTTGGGTGAAATGCCCAAGTGGAAGCATGTGAACCATGACCCAACCCCTCAAATGAGTGAATCATGGCCCAACAATATGCTCCATCCTCTCCCGTGGGAGCATCGCTCAATGGTGGTGAGTGTGGAATTTTCCCCATGTGTGGTTTCCATTGGCTGTTTTCCCTCATGGGCCCCAAGTTAATTCTAGGGTCCATTATTCGCTCCTCCATACTACCCAGTCTCATAATTTATCAAATAAAAAATTATTAAAAATTAACTTGAGCAACATTGTGAGAGTCTTGAGCCATTATCCCATATTTATTCCATAATGGCCCTCATGGTGGTATATAAAGCACAACACCCACATAGAGCTTTGCAAATTGAGAAGTAGGATTTTGGGTGAAATGCCCAAGTGGATGCATGTGAACCATGACCCAACCCCTCAAATGAGTGAATCATGGCCCAACAATATGCTCCATCCTCTCCCGTGGGAGCATCGCTCAATGGTGGTGAGTGTGGAATTTTCCCCATGTGTGGTTTCCATTGGTTGTTTTCCCTCATGGGCCCCATGTTAATTCTAGGGTCCATTATTCGCTCCTCCTGTACTACCTAGTCTCATAATTTATCAAATAAAAAATTATTAAAAATTAACTTGAGCAACGCTATGAGAGTCTTGAGCCATTATCCCATATTTATCCCATAATGGCCCTCATGGTGGTATATAAAGCACAACACCCACATAGAGCTTTGCAAATTGGGAAGTAGGATTTTGGGTTAAATGCCCAAGTGGATGCACGTGAACCATGACCCAACCCCTCAAATGAGTGAATCATGGCCCAAAAATATGCTCCATCCTCTCCCGTGGGAGCATCGCTCAATGGTGGTGAGTGTGGAATTTTCCCCATGTGTGGTTTCCATTGGCTGTTTTCCCTCATGGGCCCCATGTTAATTCTAGGGTCCATTATTCGCTCCTCTCGTATTGCCTAGTCTCATAATTTATCAAATAAAAAATTATTAAAAATTAACTTGAGCAATGTTGCGAGAGTCTTGAGCCATTATCCCATATTTATTCCACAATGGCCCTCATGGTGGTATATAAAGCACAACACCCACATAGAGCTTTGCAAATTGGGAAGTAGGATTTTGGGTTAAATGCCCAAGTGGATGCATGTGAACCATGACCCAACCCCTCAAATGAGCGAATCATGGCCCAACAATATGCTCCATCCTCTCCCATGGGAGCATCGCTCAATGGTGGTGAGTGTGGAATTTTCCCCATGTGTGGTTTCCATTGGCTGTTTTCCCTCATGGGCCCCATGTTAATTCTAGGGTCCATTATTCGCTCCTCTCGTACTGCCTAGTCTCATAATTTATCAAATAAAAATTATTAAAAATTAACTTGAGCAACGTTATGAGAGTCTTGAGCCATTATCCCACATTTATCCCATAATGGCCCTCATGGTGGTATATAAAGCACAACACCCACATAGAGCTTTGCAAATCGGGAAGCAGGATTTTGGTTGAAATGCCCAAGTGGAAGCAAGGCAACCATGACCCAACCCCTCAAACTGGAGTATTTTTTCCTCCATGTTTTGAGTAGGGTTTTCCATGGTGGTTCCATTGGCTGTTTTCCCTCATGGGCCCAATGTTAATTCTAGGGTCCATTATTCGCTCCTCCTATACTGCCTAGTCTCATAATTTATCAAATAAAAAATTATTAAAAATTAACTTGAGCAATGCTATGAGAGTCTTGAGCCATTATCCCATATTTATTCCATAATGGCCCTCATGGTGGTATATAAAGCACAACACCCACATAGAGCTTTGCAAATTGCGAAGTAGGATTTTGGGTGAAATGCCCAAGTGGATGCATGTGAACCATGACCCAACCCCTCAAATGAGCGAATCATGGCCCAAAAATATGCTCCATCCTCTCTCGTGGGAGCATCGCTCAATGGTGGTGAGTGTGGAATTTTCCCCATGTGTGGTTTCCATTGGCTGTTTTCCCTCATGGGCCCCATGTTAATTCTAGGGTCCATTATTCGCTCCTCTCGTACTGCCCAGTCTCATAATTTATCAAATAAAAAATAATTAAAAATTAACTTGAGCAACGTTGGGAGAGTCTTGAGCCATTATCCCATATTTATTCCACAATGGCCCTCATGGTGGTATATAAAGCACAACACCCACATAGAGCTTTGCAATTGGGAAGTAGGATTTTGGGTGAAATATCCATGTAGAAGCATGTGAACCATGACCCAACCCCTCAAATGAGTGAATCATGGCCCAAAAATATGCTCCATCCTCTCCCGTGGGAGCATCGCTCAATGGTGGTGAGTGTGGAATTTTCCCCATGTGTGGTTTCCATTGGTTGTTTTCCCTCATGGGCCCCATGTTAATTCTAGGGTCCATTATTTGCTCCTCCCGTACTGCCTAGTCTCATAATTTATCAAATAAAAAATTATTAAAAAATTAACTTGAGCAACGTTGTGAGAGTCTTGAGCCATTATCCCATATTTATTCCATAATGGCCCTCATGGTGGTATATAAAGCACAACACCCACATAGAGCTTTGCAAATTGGGAAGCAGGATTTTGGGTGAAATGCCCAAGTGGAAGCATGTGAACCATGACCCAACCCCTCAAATGAGTGAATCATGGCCCAACAATATGCTCCATCCTCTCTCGTGGGAGCATCGCTCAATGGTGGTGAGTGTGGAATTTTCCCCATGTGTGGTTTCCATTGGTTGTTTTCCCTCATGGGCCCCATGTTAATTCTAGGGTCCATTATTCGCTCCTCCTGTACTGCCTAGTCTCATAATTTATCAAATAAAAAATTATTAAAAAATTAACTTGAGCAACGTTGTGAGAGTCTTGAGCCATTATCCCATATTTATTCCATAATGGCCCTCATGGTGGTATATAAAGCACAACACCCACATAGAGCTTTGCAAATTGGGAAGCAGGATTTTGGGTGAAATGCCCAAGTGGATGCATGTGAACCATGACCCAACCCCTCAAATGAGTGAATCATGGCCCAACAATATGCTCCATCCTCTCTCGTGGGAGCATCGCTCAATGGTGGTGAGTGTGGAATTTTCTCAATGTGTGGTTTCCATTGGCTGTTTTCCCTCATGGGCCCCATGTTAATTCTAGGGTCCATTATTCGCTCCTCTCGTACTGCCTAGTCTCATAATTTATCAAATAAAAAATTATTAAAAAATTAACTTGAGCAACGTTGCGAGAGTCTTGAGCCATTATCCCACATTTATTCCATAATGGCCCTCATGGTGGTATATAAAGCACAACACCCACATAGAGCTTTGCAAATTGGGAATGAGGATTTTGGGTTAAATGCCCAAGTGGAAGCACGTGAACCATGACCTAGCCCCTCAAATGAGTGAATCATGGCCCAACAATATGCTCCATCCTCTCCTGTGGGAGCATCGCTCAATGGTGGTGAGTGTGGAATTTTCCCCATGTGTGGTTTCCATTGGCTGTTTTCCCTCATGGGCCCCATGTTAATTCTAGGGTCCATTATTCGCTCCTCCCATACTGCCTAGTCTCATAATTTATCAAATAAAAAATTATTAAAAAATTAACTTGAGCAACGTTACGAGAGTCTTGAGCCATTATCCCATATTTATTCCATAATGGCCCTCATGGTGGTATATAAAGCACAACACCCACATAGAGCTTTGCAAATCGGGAAGCAGGATTTTGGGTGAAATGCCCAAGTGGAAGCACGTGAACCATGACCCAACCCCTCAAATGAGTGAATCATGGCCCAACAATATGCTCCATCCTCTCCCGTGGGAGCATCGCTCAATGGTGGTGAGTGTGGAATTTTCCCCATGTGTGGTTTCCATTGGCTGTTTTCCCTCATGGGCCCCATGTTAATTCTAGGGTCCATTATTCGCTCCTCTCGTACTGCCTAGTCTCATAATTTATCAAATAAAAAATTTATTAAAAAATTAACTTGAGCAATGTTGTGAGAGTCTTGAGCCATTATCCCATATTTATCCCACAATGGCCCTCATGGTGGTATATAAAGCACAACACCCACATAGAGCTTTGCAAATTGAGGAAGTAGGATTTTGGGTGAAATGCCCAAGTGGATGCATGTGAACCATGACCCAACCCCTCAAATGAGCGAATCATGGCCCAACAATATGCTCCATCCTCTCCCGTGGGAGCATCGCTCAATGGTGGTGAGTGTGGAATTTTCCCCATGTGTGGTTTCCATTGGCTGTTTTCCCTCATGGGCCCCATGTTAATTCTAGGGTCCATTATTCGCTCCTCCCGTATTGCCTAGTCTCATAATTTATCAAATAAAAAATTATTAAAAAATTAACTTGAGCAACGTTAGAGAGTCTTGAGCCATTATCCCATATTTATTCCATAATGGCCCTCATGGTGGTATATAAAGCACAACACCCACATAGAGCTTTGCAAATTGGGAAGCAGTTTTTGGGTTAAATGCCCAAGTGGAAGCATGTGAACCATGACCCAACCCCTCAAATGAGCGAATCATGGCCCAACAATATGCTCCATCCTCTCCCGTGGGAGCATCGCTCAATGGTGGTGAGTGTGGAATTTTCTCCATGTGTGGTTTCCATTGGTTGTTTTCCCTCATGGGCCCCATGTTAATTCTAGGGTCCATTATTCGCTCCTCCGATACTGCCCAATCTCATAATTTATCAAATAAAAAATTATTAAAAATTAACTTGAGCAACGTTGTGAGAGTCTTGAGCCATTATCCCATATTTATTCCATAATGGCCCTCATGGTGGTATATAAAGCACAACACCCACATAGAGCTTTGCAAATCGAGAAGCAGGATTTTGGGTTAAATGCCCAAGTGGATGCACGTGAACCATGACCCAACCCCTCAAACGAGCGAATCATGGCCCAACAATATGCTCCATCCTCTCTCGTGGGAGCATCGCTCAATGGTGGTGAGTGTGGAATTTTCCCCATGTGTGGTTTCCATTGGTTGTTTTCCCTCATGGGCCCCATGTTAATTCTAGGGTCCATTATTCGCTCCTCTCGTACTACCTAGTCTCATAATTTATCAAATAAAAAATTATTAAAAAAATTAACTTGAGCAATGCTAGAGAGTCTTGAGCCATTATCCCATATTTATTCCATAATGGCCCTCATGGTGGTATATAAAGCACAACACCCACATAGAGCTTTGCAAATTAGGAAGTAGGATTTTGGGTGAAATGCCCAAGTGGAAGCATGCGAACCATGACCCAACCCCTCAAATGAGTGAATCATGGCCCAACAATATGCTCCATCCTCTCCCGTGGGAGCATCGCTCAATGGTGGTGAGTGTGGAATTTTCCCCATGTGTGGTTTCCATTGGTTGTTTTCCTCATGGGCCCCATGTTAATTCTAGGGTCCATTATTTGCTCCTCTCGTACTACCTAGTCTCATAATTTATCAAATAAAAAATTATTAAAAAATTAACTTGAGCAACACTACGAGAGTCTTGAGCCATTATCCCACATTTATTCCATAATGGCCCTCATGGTGGTATATAAAGCACAACACCCACATAGAGCTTTGCAAATTGGGAAGCAGGATTTTGGGTTAAATGCCCAAGTGGATGCATGTGAACCATGACCCAACCCCTCAAATGAGTGAATCATGGCCCAACAATATGCTCCATCCTCTCCCGTGGGAGCATCGCTCAATGGTGGTGAGTGTGGAATTTTCCCCATGTGTGGTTTCCATTGGCTGTTTTCCCTCATGGGCCCCATGTTAATTCTAGGGTCCATTATTCGCTCCTCCTCTTACTGCCTAGTCTCATAATTTATCAAATAAAAAATTATTAAAAATTAACTTGAGCAACGTTGCGAGAGTCTTGAGCCATTATCCCATATTTATCCCATAATGGCCCTCATGGTGGTATATAAAGCACAACACCCACATAGAGCTTTGCAAATCGGGAAGTAGGATTTTGGGTTAAATGCCCAAGTGGATGCATGTGAACCATGACCCAACCCCTCAAATGAGTGAATCATGGCCCAACAATATGCTCCATCCTCTCTCGTGGGAGCATCGCTCAATGGTGGTGAGTGTGGAATTTTCCCCATGTGTGGTTTCCATTGGGTTGTTTTCCCTCATGGGCTCCATGTTAATTCTAGGGTCCATTATTCGCTCCTCTGTACTACCTGTCTCATAATTTATCAAATAAAAAATTATTAAAAATTAACTTGAGCAACGTTGCGAGAGTCTTGAGCCATTATCCCACATTTATTCCACAATGGCCCTCATGGTGGTATATAAAGCACAACACCCACATAGAGCTTTGCAAATTGGGAAGTAGGATTTTGGGTTAAATGCCCAAGTGGATGCATGTGAACCATGACCCAAACCCTCAAATGAGTGAATCATGGCCCAACAATATGCTCCATCCTCTCTCGTGGGAGCATCGCTCAATGGTGGTGAGTGTGGAATTTTCCCCATGTGTGGTTTCCATTGGTTGTTTTCCCTCATGGGCCCCATGTTAATTCTAGGGTCCATTATTCGCTCCTCTCGTATTGCCTAGTCTCATAATTTATCAAATAAAAAATTATTAAAAAATTAACTTGAGCAATGTTGGAGAGTCTTGAGCTATTATCCCATATTTATTCCATAATGGCCCTCATGGTGGTATATAAAGCACAACACCCACATAGAGCTTTGCAAATCGGGAAGTAGGATTTTGGGTTAAATGCCCAAGTGGAAGCATGTGAACCATGACCCAACCCCTCAAATGAGTGAATCATGGCCCAACAATATGCTCCATCCTCTCCCATGGGAGCATCGCTCAATGGTGGTGAGTGTGGAATTTTCCCCATGTGTGGTTTCCATTGGGTTTTTTCCCTCATGGGCCCCATGTTAATTCTAGGGTCCATTATTCGCTCCTCCCGTACTACCTAGTCTCATAATTTATCAAATAAAAAATTATTAAAAAATTAACTTGAGCAACGTTGTGAGAGTCTTGAGCCATTATCCCATATTTATTCCATAATGGCCCTCATGGTGGTATATAAAGCACAACACCCACATAGAGCTTTGCAAATTGGGAAGCAGGATTTTGGGTTAAATGCCCAAGTGGATGCACGTGAACCATGACCCAACCCCTCAAACGAGCGAATCATGGCCCAACAATATGCTCCATCCTCTCCCGTGGGAGCATCGCTCAATGGTGGTGAGTGTGGAATTTTCCCATTGTGTGGTTTCCATTGGCTGTTTTCCCTCATGGGCCCCATGTTAATTCTAGGGTCCATTATTCGCTCCTCTCGTACTGCCTAGTCTCATAATTTATCAAATAAAAAATTATTAAAAAATTAACTTGAGCAACGCTATGAGAGTCTTGAGCCATTATCCCATATTTATTCCATAATGGCCCTCATGGTGGTATATAAAGCACAACACCCACATAGAGCTTTGCAAATTGGGAAGTAGGATTTTGGGTTAAATGCCCAAGTGGATGCATGTGAACCATGACCCAACCCCTCAAATGAGCGAATCATGGCCCAACAATATGCTCCATCCTCTCCTGTGGGAGCATCGCTCAATGGTGGTGAGTGTGGAATTTTTCCCATGTGTGGTTTCCATTGGTTGTTTTCCCTCATGGGCCCCATGTTAATTCTAGGGTCCATTATTCGCTCCTCTCGTACTACCTAGTCTCATAATTTATTAAATAAAAAAATTATTAAAAAATAACTTGAGCAACGCTGCAGAGTCTTGAGCCATTATCCCATATTTATCCCATAATGGCCCTCATGGTGGTATATAAAGCACAACACCCACATAGAGCTTTGCAAATTGGGAAGTAGGATTTTGGGTTAAATGCCCAAGTGGATGCACCAAACCATGACCCAACCCCTCAAATGAGTGAATCATGGCCCAACCATATCATAGCCCAACCATATGCTCCATCCTCTCCCGTGGGAGCATCGCTCAATGGTGGTGAGTGTGGAATTTTCCCCATGTGTGGTTTCCATTGGTTGTTTTCCCTCATGGGCCTCATGTTAATTTGGGTATATTGCTCCTCCCGTACTTCCTAGTCTCATAATTTATCAAATAAAAAATTATTAAAAATTAACTTGAGCAACGTTATGAGAGTCTTGAGCCATTATCCCATATTTATTCCATAATGGCCCTCATGGTGGTATATAAAGCACAACACCCACATAGAGCTTTGCAAATTGGGAAGCAGATTTTGGGTTAAATGCCCAAGTGGATGCATGTGAACCATGACCCAACCCCTCAAATGAGTGAATCATGGCCCAACAATATGCTCCATCCTCTCCCATGGGAGCATCACTCAATGGTGGTGAGTGTGGAATTTTCCCCATGTGTGGTTTCCATTGGTTGTTTTCCCTCATGGGCCCATGTTAATTCTAGGGTCCATTATTCGCTCCTCTCGTACTGCCTAGTCTCATAATTTATCAAATAAAAAATTATTAAAAAATAACTTGAGCAACGCATGAAGAGTCTTGAGCCATTATCCCATATTTATTCCATAATGGCCCTCATGGTGGTATATAAAGCACAACACCCACATAGAGCTTTGCAAATTAGGAAGCAAGATTTTGGGTGAAATGCCCAAGTGGATGCATGTGAACCATGACCTAACCCCTCAAACGAGTGAATCATGGCCCAACAATATGCTCCATCCTCTCCCGTGGGAGCATCGCTCAATGGTGGTGAGTGTGGAATTTTCCCCATGTGTGGTTTCCATTGGTTGTTTTCCCTCATGGGCCCCATGTTAATTCTAGGGTCCATTATTCGCTCCTTCCATACTACCTGGTCTCATAATTTATCAAATAAAAAATTATTAAAAAATTAACTTGAGCAATGTTGGAGAGTCTTGAGCCATTATCCCATATTTATCCCATAATGGCCCTCATGGTGGTATATAAAGCACAACACCCACATAGAGCTTTGCAAATTGAGAAGTAGGCTTTTGGGTTAAATGCCCAAGTGGATGCATGTGAACCATGACCCAACCCCTCAAATGAGCGAATCATGGCCCAACAATATGCTCCATCCTCTCTCGTGGGAGCATCGCTCAATGGTGGTGAGTGTGGAATTTTCCCCATGTGTGGTTTCCATTGGCTGTTTTCCCTCATGGGCCCCATGTTAATTCTAGGGTCCATTATTCGCTCCTCCGTATCTGCCTAGTCTCATAATTTATCAAATAAAAAATTATTAAAAAATTAACTTGAGCAACGTTGTGAGAGTCTTGAGCCATTATCCCATATTTATCCCATAATGGCCCTCATGGTGGTATATAAAGCACAACACCCACATAGAGCTTTGCAAATTGGGAAGTAGGATTTTGGGTGAAATGCCCAAGTGGAAGCACGTGAACCATGACCCAACCCCTCAAATGAGTGAATCATGGCCCAACAATATGCTCCATCCTCTCTCGTGGGAGCATCGCTCAATGGTGGTGAGTGTGGAATTTTCCCCATGTGTGGTTTCCATTGGCTGTTTTCCCTCATGGGCCCCATGTTAATTCTAGGGTCCATTATTCGCTCCTCCCGTACTGCCTAGTCTCATAATTTATCAAATAAAAAATAATTAAAAATTAACTTGAGCAATGTTGCGAGAGTCTTGAGCCATTATCCCATATTTATTCCACAATGGCCCTCATGGTGGTATATAAAGCACAACACCCACATAGAGCTTTGCAAATCGGGAAGTAGGATTTTGGGTTAAAATGCCCAAGTGGATGCACGTGAACCATGACCCAACCCCTCAAACGAGTGAATCATGGCCCAACAATATGCTCCATCCTCTCCGTGGGAGCATCGCTCAATGGTGGTGAGTGTGGAATTTTCCCCATGTGTGGTTTCCATTGGCTGTTTTCCCTCATGGGCCCTATGTTAATTCTAGGGTCCATTATTCGCTCCTCTCGTACTACCTAGTCTCATAATTTATCAAATAAAAAATTATTAAAAAATTAACTTGAGCAACGTTGAGAGAGTCTTGAGCCATTATCCCATATTTATTCCATAATGGCCCTCATGGTGGTATATAAAGCACAACACCCACATAGAGCTTTGCAAATTGGGAAGCAGGATTTTGGGTTAAATGCCCAAGTGGAAGCATGCAAACCATGACCCAACCCCTCAAATGAGTGAATCATGGCCCAAAAATATGCTCCATCCTCTCTCGTGGGAGCATCGCTCAATGGTGGTGAGTGTGGAATTTTCCCCATGTGTGGTTTCCATTGGTTGTTTTCCCTCATGGGCCCCATGTTAATTCTAGGGTCCATTATTCGCTCCTCTCGTACTGCCTAGTCTCATAATTTATCAAATAAAAAATTATTAAAAATTAACTTGAGCAACGCTGTGAGAGTCTTGAGCCATTATCCCATATTTATTCCATAATGGCCCTCATGGTGGTATATAAAGCACAACACCCACATAGAGCTTTGCAAATTGGGAAGTAGGATTTTGGGTGAAATGCCCAAGTGGATGCACGTGAACCATGACCCAACCCCTCAAACGAGCGAATCATGGCCCAACAATATGCTCCATCCTCTCTCATGGGAGCATCGCTCAATGGTGGTGAGTGTGGAATTTTCCCATGTGTGGTTTCCATTGGTTGTTTTCCCTCATGGGCCCCATGTTAATTCTAGGGTCCATTATTCGCTCCTCCCATACTACCTAGTCTCATAATTTATCAAATAAAAAATTATTAAAAATTAACTTGAGCAATGTTGTGAGAGTCTTGAGCCATTATCCCATATTTATTCCACAATGGCCCTCATGGTGGTATATAAAGCACAACACCCACATAGAGCTTTGCAAATTGGGAAGCAGGATTTTGGGTTAAATGCCCAAGTGGAAGCATGTGAACCATGACCCAGCCCCTCAAACGAGTGAATCATGGCCCAACAATATGCTCCATCCTCTCTCGTGGGAGCATCGCTCAATGGTGGTGAGTGTGGAATTTTCCCCATGTGTGGTTTCCATTGGTTGTTTCCCTCATGGGCCCCATGTTAATTCTAGGGTCCATTATTCGCTCCTCTCATAATACCTAGTCTCATAATTTATCAAATAAAAAATTATTAAAAATTAACTTGAGCAATGTTGCGAGAGTCTTGAGCCATTATCCCATATTTATCCCATAATGGCCCTCATGGTGGTATATAAAGCACAACACCCACATAGAGATTTGCAAATTGGGAAGTAGGATTTTGGGTTAAATGCCCAAGTGGATGCATGTGAACCATGACCCAACCCCTCAAACGAGCGAATCATGGCCCAACAATATGCTCCATCCTCTCTCGTGGGAGCATCGCTCAATGGTGGTGAGTGTGGAATTTTCCCCATGTGTGGTTTCCATTGGTTGTTTTCCCTCATGGGCCCCATGTTAATTCTAGGGTCCATTATTCGCTCCTCCTATACTGCCTAGTCTCATAATTTATCAAATAAAAAATTATTATTTAAAATTAACTTGAGCAACGTTGTGAGAGTCTTGAGCCATTATCCCATATTTATTCCACAATGGCCCTCATGGTGGTATATAAAGCACAACACCCACATAGAGCTTTGCAAATCGGGAAGTAGGATTTTGGGTTAAATGCCCAAGTGGATGCATGTGAACCATGACCTAAACCCTCAAACGAGCGAATCATGGCCCAACAATATGCTCCATCCTCTCTCGTGGGAGCATCGCTCAATGGTGGTGAGTGTGGAATTTTCCCATTGTGTGGTTTCCATTGGTTGTTTCCCTCATGGGCCCCATGTTAATTCTAGGGTCCATTATTTGCTCCTCATTCTACCTAGTCTCATAATTTATCAAATAAAAAATTATTAAAAATTAACTTGAGCAACATTGTGAGAGTCTTGAGCCATTATCCCACATTTATTCCATAATGGCCCTCATGGTGGTATATAAAGCACAACACCCACATAGAGCTTTGCAAATTGGGAAGTAGGATTTTGGGTTAAATGCCCAAGTGGATGCATGTGAACCATGACCCAACCCCTCAAATGAGTGAATCATGGCCCAACAATATGCTCCATCCTCTCCCGTGGGAGCATCGCTCAATGGTGGTGAGTGTGGAATTTTCCCATTGTGTGGTTTCCATTGGTTGTTTTCCCTCATGGGCCCCATGTTAATTCTAGGGTCCATTATTCGCTCCTCCCGTACTGCCAGTCTCATAATTTATCAAATAAAAAATTATTAAAAAATTAACTTGAGCAATGTTGGAGAGTCTTGAGCCATTATCCCATATTTATTCCACAATGGCCCTCATGGTGGTATATAAAGCACAACACCCACATAGAGCTTTGCAAATTGGGAAGTAGGATTTTGGGTTAAATGCCCAAGTGGATGCACGTGAACCATGACCCAACCCCTCAAATGAGCGAATCATGGCCCAACAATATGCTCCATCCTCTCTCGTGGGAGCATCGCTCAATGGTGGTGAGTGTGGAATTTTCCCCATGTGTGGTTTCCATTGGTTGTTTTCCCTCATGGGCCCCATGTTAATTCTAGGGTCCATTATTCGCTCCTCTCGTATTGCCTAGTCTCATAATTTATCAAATAAAAAATTATTAAAAAATAACTTGAGCAACTTGTGAGAGTCTTGAGCCATTATCCCATATTTATCCCATAATGGCCCTCATGGTGGTATATAAAGCACAACACCCACATAGAGCTTTGCAAATTGGGAAGTAGGATTTTGGGTTAAATGCCCAAGTGGATGCATGTGAACCATGACCCAACCCCTCAAATGAGTGAATCATGGCCCAACAATATGCTCCATCCTCTCTCATGGGAGCATCGCTCAATGGTGGTGAGTGTGGAATTTTCCCCATGTGTGTTTCCATTGGCTGTTTTCCCTCATGGGCCCCATGTTAATTCTAGGGTCCATTATTCGCTCCTCCTGTACTGCCCAGTCTCATAATTTATCAAATAAAAAATTATTAAAAAATTAACTTGAGCAACGTTATGAGAGTCTTGAGCCATTATCCCATATTTATTCCATAATGGCCCTCATGGTGGTATATAAAGCACAACACCCACATAGAGCTTTGTAAATTGGGAAGTAGGATTTTGGGTTAAATGCCCAAGTGGATGCACGTGAACCATGACCCAACCCCTCAAATGAGTGAATCATGGCCCAACAATATGCTCCATCCTCTCCCGTGGGAGCATCGCTCAATGGTGGTGAGTGTGGAATTTTCCCCATGTGTGGTTTCCATTGGCTGTTTTCCCTCATGGGCCCCATGTTAATTCTAGGGTCCATTATTCGCTCCTCCTATACTACCTAGTCTCATAATTTATCAAATAAAAAATTATTAAAAATTAACTTGAGCAACGTTGTGAGAGTCTTGAGCCATTATCCCATATTTATTCCATAATGGCCCTCATGGTGGTATATAAAGCACAACACCCACATAGAGCTTTGCAAATTGGGAAGTAGGATTTTGGGTTAAATGCCCAAGTGGATGCATGTGAACCATGACCCAACCCCTCAAACGAGCGAATCATGGCCCAACAATATGCTCCATCCTCTCTCGTGGGAGCATCGCTCAATGGTGGTGAGTGTGGAATTTTCCCCATGTGTGGTTTCCATTGGCTGTTTTCCCTCATGGGCCCCATGTTAATTCTAGGGTCCATTATTTGCTCCTCTCGTACTACCTAGTCTCATAATTTATCAAATAAAAAATTATTAAAAAATAACTTGAGCAACGTTGCAGAGAGTCTTGAGCCATTATCCCATATTTATTCCACAATGGCCCTCATGGTGGTATATAAAGCACAACATCCACATAGAGCTTTGCAAATTGGGAAGTAGGATTTTGGGTTAAATGCCCAAGTGGATGCATGGAACCATGACCTAGACCCTCAAATGAGTGAATCATGGCCCAACAAATATGCTCCATCCTCTCCCGTGGGAGCATCGCTCAATGGTGGTGAGTGTGGAATTTTCCCCATGTGTGGTTTCCATTGGCTGTTTTCCCTCATGGGCCCCAAGTTAATTCTAGGGTCCATTATTCGCTCCTCTCGTACTACCTAGTCTCATAATTTATCAAATAAAAAATTATTAAAAAATTAACTTGAGCAACGTTGAGAGAGTCTTGAGCCATTATCCCATATTTATTCCATAATGGCCCTCATGGTGGTATATAAAGCACAACACCCACATAGAGCTTTGCAAATCGGGAAGCAAGATTTTGGGTTAAATGCCCAAGTGGATGCACACGAACCATGACCCAACCCCTCAAATGAGTGAATCATGGCCCAACAATATGCTCCATCCTCTCTCGTGGGAGCATCGCTCAATGGTGGTGAGTGTGGAATTTTCCCCATGTGTGGTTTCCATTGGCTGTTTTCCCTCATGGGCCCCATGTTAATTCTAGGGTCCATTATTCGCTCCTCTCGTACTGTCCAGTCTCATAATTTATCAAATAAAAAATTATTAAAAAATTAACTTGAGCAATGCTGTGAGAGTCTTGAGCCATTATCCCATATTTATTCCATAATGGCCCTCATGGTGGTATATAAAGCACAACACCCACATAGAGCTTTGCAAATTGGGAAGTAGGATTTTGGGTTAAATGCCCAAGTGGATGCACGTGAACCATGACCCAACCCCTCAAACGAGTGAATCATGGCCCAACAATATGCTCCATCCTCTCCCGTGGGAGCATCGCTCAATGGTGGTGAGTGTGGAATTTTCCCCATGTGTGGTTTCCATTGGTTGTTTTCCCTCATGGGCCCCATGTTAATTCTAGGGTCCATTATTCGCTCCTCCCGTACTACCTAGTCTCATAATTTATCAAATAAAAAATTATTAAAAAATTAACTTGAGCAACTGTGAGAGTCTTGAGCCATTATCCCATATTTATTCCACAATGGCCCTCATGGTGGTATATAAAGCACAACACCCACATAGAGCTTTGCAAATCGAGAAGTAGGATTTTGGGTTAAATGCCCAAGTGGATGCATGTGAACCATGACCCAACCCTCAAACGAGTGAATCATGGCCCAACAATATGCTCCATCCTCTCCCGTGGGAGCATCGCTCAATGGTGGTGAGTGTGGAATTTTCCCCATGTGTGGTTTCCATTGGTTGTTTTCCCTCATGGGCCCCATGTTAATTCTAGGGTCCATTATTCGCTCCTCTCGTACTGCCTAGTCTCATAATTTATCAAATAAAAAATTATTAAAAATTAACTTGAGCAACGCTGCAGAGTCTTGAGCCATTATCCCATATTTATTCCATAATGGCCCTCATGGTGGTATATAAAGCACAACACCCACATAGAGCTTTGCAAATTGGGAAGTAGGATTTTGGGTTAAATGCCCAAGTGGATGCATGTGAACCATGACCCAACCCCTCAAATGAGTGAATCATGGCCCAACAATATGCTCCATCCTCTCTCGTGGGAGCATCGCTCAATGGTGGTGAGTGTGGAATTTTCCCCATGTGTGGTTTCCATTGGTTGTTTTCCCTCATGGGCCCCATGTTAATTCTAGGGTCCATTATTTGCTCCTCCTATACTTCCTAGTCTCATAATTTATTAAATAAAAAATATTATTTAAAATTAACTTGAGCAACGTTGTGAGAGTCTTGAGCCATTATCCCATATTTATTCCATAATGGCCCTCATGGTGGTATATAAAGCACAACACCCACATAGAGCTTTGCAAATCGGGAAGTAAGATTTTGGGTTAAATGCCCAAGTGGATGCATGTGAACCATGACCCACCCCTCAAATGAGTGAATCATGGCCCAACAAATATGCTCCATCCTCTCCCGTGGGAGCATCGCTCAATGGTGGTGAGTGTGGAATTTTCTCCATGTGTGGTTTCCATTGGTTGTTTCCCTCATGGGCCCCATGTTAATTCTAGGGTCCATTATTTGCTCCTCCTGTACTACCTAGTCTCATAATTTATCAAATAAAAAAATTATTAAAAAATAACTTGAGCAATGTTGCGAGAGTCTTGAGCCATTATCCCATATTTATTCCATAATGGCCCTCATGGTGGTATATAAAGCACAACACCCACATAGAGCTTTGCAAATTGGGAAGTAGGATTTTGGGTTAAATGCCCAAGTGGATGCATGTGAACCATGACCCAACCCCTCAAATGAGTGAATCATGGCCCAACAATATGCTCCATCCTCTCCCGTGGGAGCATCGCTCAATGGTGGTGAGTGTGGAATTTTCCCCATGTGTTGTTTCCATTGGTTGTTTTCCCTCATGGGCCCCATGTTAATTCTAGGGTCCATTATTCGCTCCTCTCGTACTGCCTAGTCTCATAATTTATCAAATAAAAAATTATTAAAAAATTAACTTGAGCAATGTTAGAGAGTCTTGAGCCATTATCCCATATTTATTCCATAATGGCCCTCATGGTGGTATATAAAGCACAACACCCACATAGAGCTTTGCAAATTGAGAAGCAGGATTTTGGGTTAAATGCCCAAGTGGATGCACGTGAACCATGACCCAACCCCTCAAACGAGCGAATCATGGCCCAACAATATGCTCCATCCTCTCTCGTGGGAGCATCGCTCAATGGTGGTGAGTGTGGAATTTTCCCCATGTGTGGTTTCCATTGGTTGTTTTTCCTCATGGGCCCCATGTTAATTCTAGGGTCCATTATTCGCTCCTCCCGTATTGCCTAGTCTCATAATTTATCAAATAAAAAATTATTAAAAAATTAACTTGAGCAACGCTGTGAGAGTCTTGAGCCATTATCCCATATTTATTCCATAATGGCCCTCATGGTGGTATATAAAGCACAACACCCACATAGAGCTTTGCAAATCGGGAAGCAGGATTTTGGGTTAAATGCCCAAGTGGAAGCATGTGAACCATGACCCAACCCCTCAAATGAGTGAATCATGGCCCAAAAATATGCTCCATCCTCTCCCGTGGGAGCATCGCTCAATGGTGGTGAGTGTGGAATTTTCCCAATGTGTGGTTTCCATTGGCTGTTTTCCCTCATGGGCCCCATGTTAATTCTAGGGTCCATTATTCGCTCCTCTCGTACTACCCAGTCTCATAATTTATCAAATAAAAAATTATTAAAAAATTAACTTGAGCAATGTTATGAGAGTCTTGAGCCATTATCCCATATTTATTCCATAATGGCCCTCATGGTGGTATATAAAGCACAACACCCACATAGAGCTTTGCAAATCGGGAAGTAGGATTTTGGGTTAAATGCCCAAGTGGATGCAGTGAACCATGACCCAACCCCTCAAACGAGTGAATCATGGCCCAACAAATATGCTCCATCCTCTCCCATGGGAGCATCGCTCAATGGTGGTGAGTGTGGAATTTTCCCCATGTGTGGTTTCCATTGGTTGTTTTCCCTCATGGGCCCCATGTTAATTCTAGGGTCCATTATTCGCTCCTCTCGTACTGCCTAGTCTCATAATTTATCAAATAAAAAATTATTAAAAATTAACTTGAGCAACGTTGTGAGAGTCTTGAGCCATTATCCCATATTTATTCCACAATGGCCCTCATGGTGGTATATAAAGCACAACACCCACATAGAGCTTTGCAAATTGGGAAGCAGGATTTTGGGTTAAATGCCCAAGTGGATGCATGTGAACCATGACCCAGCCCCTCAAACGAGTGAATCATGGCCCAACAATATGCTCCATCCTCTCCCGTGGGAGCATCGCTCAATGGTGGTGAGTGTGGAATTTTCCCCATGTGTGGTTTCCATTGGTTGTTTTCCCTCATGGGCCCCATGTTAATTCTAGGGTCCATTATTCGCTCCTCCCTTACTACCTAGTCTCATAATTTATCAAATAAAAAATTATTAAAAAATTAACTTGAGCAACACTGTGAGAGTCTTGAGCCATTATCCCATATTTATCCCATAATGGCCCTCATGGTGGTATATAAAGCACAACACCCACATAGAGCTTTGCAAATCAGGAAGTAGACTTTTGGGTTAAATGCCCAAGTGGATGCATGTGAACCATGACCCAACCCCTCAAATGAGTGAATCATGGCCCAACAATATGCTCCATCCTCTCCCGTGGGAGCATCGCTCAATGGTGGTGAGTGTGGAATTTTCTCCATGTGTGGTTTCCATTGGCTGTTTTCCCTCATGGGCCCCATGTTAATTCTAGGGTCTATTATTCGCTCCTCCCGTACTACCCAGTCTCATAATTTATCAAATAAAAAATTATTAAAAAATTAACTTGAGCAACGTTGCGAGAGTCTTGAGCCATTATCCCATATTTATTCCATAATGGCCCTCATGGTGGTATATAAAGCACAACACCCACATAGAGATTTGCAAATTGGGAAGCAGGATTTTGGGTTAAATGCCCAAGTGGATGCACGTGAACCATGACCCAACCCCTCAAACGAGCGAATCATGGCCCAACAATATGCTCCATCCTCTCTCGTGGGAGCATCGCTCAATGGTGGTGAGTGTGGAATTTTCCCCATGTGTGGTTTCCATTGGTTGTTTTCCCTCATGGGCCCCATGTTAATTCTAGGGTCCATTATTCACTCCTCTCGTACTGCCTAGTCTCATAATTTATCAAATAAAAAATTATTAAAAATTAACTTGAGCAACGCTACGAGAGTCTTGAGCCATTATCCCATATTTATTCCATAATGGCCCTCATGGTGGTATATAAAGCACAACACCCACATAGAGCTTTGCAAATCGGGAAGTAGGATTTTGGGTTAAATGCCCAAGTGGAAGCACGTGAACCATGACCCAACCCCTCAAATGAGTGAATCATGGCCCAAAAATATGCTCCATCCTCTCTCGTGGGAGCATCGCTCAATGGTGGTGAGTGTGGAATTTTCCCCATGTGTGGTTTCCATTGGTTGTTTTCCCTCATGGGCCCCATGTTAATTCTAGGGTCCATTATTCGCTCCTCCCGTACTGCCTAGTCTCATAATTTATCAAATAAAAAATTATTAAAAATTAACTTGAGCAACGTTGCGAGAGTCTTGAGCCATTATCCCATATTTATCCCATAATGGCCCTCATGGTGGTATATAAAGCACAACACCCACATAGAGCTTTGCAAATCGGAAAGAAGATTTTGGGTGAAATGCCCAAGTGGAAGCATGTGAACCATGACCCAACCCCTCAAATGAGCGAATCATGGCCCAAAAATATGCTCCATCCTCTCCCGTGGGAGCATCGCTCAATGGTGGTGAGTGTGGAATTTTCCCCATGTGTGGTTTCCATTGGTTGTTTTCCCTCATGGGCCCCATGTTAATTCTAGGGTCCATTATTCGCTCCTCCCGTACTGCCCAGTCTCATAATTTATCAAATAAAAAATTATTAAAAAATAACTTGAGCAACATTGTGAGAGTCTTGAGCCATTATCCCACATTTATCCCACAATGGCCCTCATGGTGGTATATAAAGCACAACACCCACATAGAGCTTTGCAAATCGGGAAGCAAGATTTTGGGTGAAATGCCCAAGTGGAAGCACGTGAACCATGACCCAACCCCTCAAACGAGCGAATCATGGCCCAACAATATGCTCCATCCTCTCCCGTGGGAGCATCGCTCAATGGTGGTGAGTGTGGAATTTTCCCCATGTGTGGTTTCCATTGGTTGTTTTCCCTCATGGGCCCCAAGTTAATTCTAGGGTCCATTATTCGCTCCTCCCGTACTGCCCAGTCTCATAATTTATCAAATAAAAAATTATTAAAAATTAACTTGAGCAACGCTGTGGGAGTCTTGAGCCATTATCCCACATTTATCCCACAATGGCCCTCATGGTGGTATATAAAGCACAACACCCACATAGAGCTTTGCAAATCGGGAAGCAGGATTTTGGGTTAAATGCCCAAGTGGATGCATGCGAACCATGACCCAGCCCCTCAAACGAGCGAATCATGGCCCAACAATATGCTCCATCCTCTCCCGTGGGAGCATCGCTCAATGGTGGTGAGTGTGGAATTTTCCCCATGTGTGGTTTCCATTGGTTGTTTTCCCTCATGGGCCCCATGTTAATTCTAGGGTCCATTATTCGCTCCTCCCGTACTGCCTAGTCTCATAATTTCTCAAATAAAAAACCCAAAAGTTCTCCCATGAATTTGAAGAATCCCAAAAGTTTCTAGAGGCCTTGAAGAGTCACTATGATTGTTAGACTTTTTAGAATGTGAAATCAAGCGTTGTAAAATCATTTTCTCTCTTGTAAATGTAAAATAGAGTATTATAGCTATAGAAGATTATGGTAAAATATTTTTAATACTTCTAAGGTCATTTGGAATACAAAACAATATTCTATTCCATTCATTTTGTGAAACACATGCATGTTGTCCCTATTTTTCTAAAACCTATAGTCAACTTTCAAAGCTCGTAACTTTTGTTTTACAACTTTGTTTTACATATTTCATACAATGTTGGAAAGGTATTCTGTGTAGAATTATATCCTAAAATTTCATCAATTTATGAGAAATTGTGGCCCCTCAAGTATGTACTATCATGCATTGCTGCAAAAATTGCTACTTTTTTTTTGTTGCAACTTTTCTTGCTACACTTTTTGCTCTTCATTGTTTGGATCAAATACTTCACAAGGCTGAAATTTGAAAGTAAATTTTATGGTATTTGTCTATTGAAAGTAAATTTTATGGTTTTTTTAAAATGGGGAATACACGTCCTTTAAAATTTTAAAACATTAATTTTATGTATAAGCTTACTTAATTTGTTCCCCTTATACAATAGGTTATAGGATATTTCTATTTTTTAAGAGTATATGAGTTTTCATTAATTGCATGGTACCTTTTACACACACATATATAATAATATTCCATATAAATCAAAATAATCCAACAAATGGATGACTTGGGGATAGGATGGTACACACTAACCAAACTCCAAAAGTAAGATGAGGGGCAATTTTAGATTTGTGATATGAGTTTTTGATAAAATTAGCCTACTATATGATGCTTCTAAACTTCCAAGTATTATAAGAAACATTGAAATTTAACATATTGAGAATTTGTTTGAACAAAAAATATAAGGTTATTATTAACCTGTTAAAAATAGAAATTCAACCTCCTCCAACTAAAAATAAAAGCAAAACTAGATCTATATGTGTCAAGGAGCTATGAACTTCACTTCTATACTTTCAATTTTATAATTTCATTATAGTAAATTCTCAAGGATGTTGTGAAGTAAAATGATAATGATGTAGTTAGGTACCAAACTATTAACATTTTATTTATTAGCATTGGTCAATAACTCAAGGTACCACTTAAAGTCAATAAAAGGTAAATATTAGGAAAAATCTAAAAAGAGAATGAGGGTGGACTTGGGTCTATGATATATTACCATAAGTTCAACCTCTACCTTGTGGTTCCTTTATGGGTTGACAAACTCTAGGTGTCTACTCTTAGGATTGGAACCTTGGATTATGGCGTGAAACTCTTTAATGCCCATTGTTTTTCCCAAAGTCATTGGGCTTTAAGAATGTCAATTTTAAAACTAACTTTATAAATGTTACATGTTAGGTCAATTGGCAAGTTTATGGTAGTTGTAAATATAATGAGCTAGGTTTGAGTGTTTTGACTACCTAATCCCAAGTATGCATGCAAGATCACTAGACCTAATTTCCTATGTAGCCTTTGTGGTTGGATATCAAAATAACTTAGGATGCTAAAGATAGTTCCAACAAAGGGTAGTAACATGTTAAAGTATGACAACATCGTAACAAAAAATATTATCATAAAATTGTAATTTGAAAATTTTTATTTAAATCTTTGAAAATAAACTAATCAAAATGGAGATTAAAAAAATTATAAAAAAAATGAAAAATATAGTATTTTAAATTTGATTATTAATTAGTCAATAATGTTTATTTATAAATTTAAAATAATTAGTTTGTAATAAAAGTTCTATTTTTCTATTATAAACAATTATATTATATTTAAATAATAATAAACTAGCAATACACCATATATAATTTTTTTTATCATTTTGATTTTATTATTTTTTTCTTAATAATCACTATATTAAGATATATACGTGGTGGTCAATCCATTGAGACACATGTGCACCAATTTGCAAAGGACGATATAGGTTAGAATTTTGCCAACCTAAAATTATAATAAATAAATTAAGTTTTAGTTTTTTATTTGGTTGGTGTGAGAAACCCCTATGACCGATGCCTAGGGTCGATCATTCCCATCCCAACCATGAACCTTCATAAGGACAAGATATAGACTTATCAATAGAGGATTAACACACAATCACACACATGTAGTTTGAACCTTGGACCTCGTGAAGAAGAGCCAAACCTAAACCATTGTGTCATTGTGTTGTCCACCGAGGATAAATATTTTTTTTAATTTTAATTCTTAGAAAACTGTAGTACTTCAAGATAATTTTAATAAATTGGATACTGTAGAAATTAAAATAATATTAAAATCTATTAATTAATTGGTATAAAAAAATATTAATTTCTTCACTGTACTAGTTTTAAAAATATTATAGAGAATTATGGTGTTGACCTTCATCACAATGAAATTCAATTTTTAGAAGGAAATTAGCCAAGTGAGATTTTATTTCTTAATCAAAATGACGTTCAAGAGTTGCTTGTGGAAACATAGCACTTCAAGGAAGTTGAAGAATATATTTAAGAGACAAGAAATGAAAAAATTGTGATATACAACAAATGTAATAATTTGTTATTTTGAATCAAATGAAGTTAGCTCAACCTGTTAGATTTCTCAATATTAAAGGAGGAGACTCGAGTTCAAATATTTCCAAGTGATACACATATAATATCCAATTTTTTTTGTAATATCATTGTGTGGTGATGACATAATATGGATGGGACCCATTTCAATCTCATATAACCAAATAAAATACATATTTTGTTATTTTTAAGGGAGTGGCCCCAATAGAAGCCACATATAACTTATTTAAAAAAGAAAAATTATAATATTCATATATTTTAATTAAAGGAATAAATGTTGGTTGAAAGAAATAATATAATAATTATAAGATTCAAGAACGAGAAGATCTAGAGTTGTACAGTTTTGAATTTGTGTAATGCAATTATTAAAGGGTTGAATTTACTCTTTTTCCATCTATAATAATAAAAAGAAAATATATCTAAAAATAAAGAAAACAAAAAAAAATGTTAAGTTTCTAAGTGTGAAAAGAGTAAAAAAGTGATGTGAGAGTTATATGATAGTGTTTTTGAGTTCAAAATAGTTTATCAAAAGAGATCAATGTTCTGGTCTATAGTCGGGAAGCATTGCATTTAAGGTGCATGATTGGTGATACCCAACACCTCAAATTTTAAGTAATTTATTTAATTTTTTATACTAAATTTAAATCAAACACGTGCTTAAGCACACTCTTAGAATTTTGCATAAATGGAATCTCTAGTTTTGATTAGGTAAAGCTATTTCATTAAGCAACTATGTTTATAGCTAATAAAATTTCCATAATGATATTTGGGTATCAACTTTATAATTAATTGAAAAAAATAAGAACATTAATGTTTTTTATTTTACACTATATTTTCAACCCTATTCATCACTATTGGTAGACATAAGTCTTGAAATTGAGAAATTTCAAGTATATAGGGAAGTTATGTGAATGTACAAGGATTTTTATTTAAGTAGGTTTCATTGATAGGATGAATCCCTTTCTATACTATCTTGGTACAATGCATCATTGGATTTCATGCACATACAACCATGTATTTTTTTGTATTTTGATAGGACAAGCTTCTTTAAAATACCAATGGATATATAGGAAGGGTTGGTATAGATAAAGGTTACAAAATTAGTGGTATATTAAAAGGGGAACCATTTGGGAGATATAAGAAGCCCTCATTATTGTGTTAAAGAAAAAAAATTTCAAACACTACAAGAAGAAACATTCACATCACTTGACTAAATAGGAAAGGAAAAGAGAAAACAATCCAAGAAGGATGTTGAAGTTCAAAAGTGTGTGACATTAGATAATGGTATTTATTTTCAAGAAACTAGTCAAAGTGGAGAGATGCAAGTTGAAGTTCAAAAGTGCATGATAAAATTCTTTATTTCTAGGAAGACAAATATATTTATGAATATGGAGAATTCTTAATACTTAGGAGTTGCTTACAATCGATACTTAAACAATTTGATGCTTTTAAAGATAATTTTGAAATGGTGTTACATTCCCTATTGATGTTGGTAAGATAGTATAAATGGCATTAATCACTCTTAACATCTTCAAGGTGAAACATAAAAAGTAAGAGGAAAAAAATAAAAATTTGAAGGTCAAGCTTATAAAAACAAATGTTTTTTGTGACACAAGTAACCTCAAGCATATGATGATAAATATTTGATGTGATACAAGTGACCTTAAGGCTATGATGACAAATATTTGTTGTGATACAAGCAATCTTTTCCAAAGGATAAATTTTACTTGTGATATTTTTTATTTGAAATTTGTTGGTAATAGTAGTATTTGTGTTGAATATGAGCATCATGATATCATGCTCAATCTTGTTGATTGTGTTGACCATGACAAAGACCATTTTTTTAAAGAACACAATGATGATGAAGAGTTTAGATGTTTGAACATTGTTGGTAATAGTGGTGTTGAAGTCCATATTGATGAATAAATTGAGTGCTTTGAAAAGCATACCAAAGGTATTGATGAAAAAATGGGATATAATGACATAATATTGGGAAGTAATGGATAAGGTATAAGAAATACCATAAAACCAAACATAAGACCAAAGCATGAAGGCCTTGGTTATGATGGTCAAAGAGGAAGTGGCAAGACCAATTTTGTGAAAAGCAAAATTTATGCAAAATATGGAACTTCAAGGATAGTTTGTTGCAGTCATTGTGGATGATCCAAACATGTGACAACTAAGTTTTGGGATTTCCATCCTTGTGATATTTATGGTCAAAATAATAAATCTTAGATATATTGATGACACAAAGATAAAATGACCAACAAAATACATGTTTGATTATATATGGTTGGACGTAATAGAATGGGACAAAGCAAAAAAAATGTTGAATGGATTCTACAAAAGAATATTTTATTCTCAAAAGAAAGCAAGGATAAGACGGAGTTTGGTGGTTCTTGGACATTTGAGGTAATTTGAGATATTTTATGTTTTCATTGATTTCACATGGATCATTGATGTCACATGGATCACATTTGGTTTTTATGGCCAGAATATTTCATAAATAAGCATTTATGATATTTTGGAAAGCATGGCTATTTACAAGGTTTTTATGAAAACCAAGGCAGGAAAAATAAAAGGTTTTATTTAAAACCATGGTGGTCTTATGTAGAAAGGGCTTTTCTTAAAATCCAATGTGTAATTTTGTTTCATCGAAAAATGACCTCCGGTGATGAAGATATTAATGTTTAAAGTTTAAGTTTAAATTAATGGAGAGCCGACCTATGTGCAATTAATGGAGGTTGGCATATATATATATATATATATATATATATATATTATATATATATATATATATATATATATATATATATATATATATATATATATATATATATATAAAGGTTTCAATTTATTTTGGAAAGGGGGCATATTATATGTCGTTGGAAAGCTTATTTCGAGGGCTATTTGACTAACATATTTAGAAGTATAAATAAGACATGTATAAAGAGATATTTCTGATTTTGCAAAGGGGTTCCAAAAGTGAAGTTTGCCTTGTTCTTTTTCAAGATGATTAATTCTTTCATGAGGTGACAAGGTATGCAATATTGTGATTTATTTTATTTTATGGTATAAGTGGTTTTGGGAGTGAAAAGTTTATGCAATATTTTTATTTATTTTATTTTATGGTACAATTGGTTTTAGAAGAGATAAGGAAGTTGTGCAATTAAAGGCCTTGGTGATGATTATTGAAAAGTGGAGTAATGTTGATTATTTTGTGATCTACTAACCCTTGTGAAGATTGGTAAAAGAATTTTGTGATTGTGGCAGATTTACAAAGAGGTTTTTTCATCTTCATAAAAGGTATGGGTACATTCTTCTATTGATTGTTTATGGTGGTTGATTTCTAAAATATCATTGGAGGGAAAAGGATTGTTTGTGGTTTCATTTTTGAAAGTGGTTGGTTGAATGCTTCAAGGTTTTCTGAATTGAGAGTTGTGTTTAAACCTTGTGTTTGAAGCCCATTGGTTGTGAAAGAAATTGAGTTAGAAAATAACATGAGTATCATTGTTATGTGAGATTTGTGGTTGAGCATGTTGGAAACATTTGATTTGGTTGATACATACTTGGACTAGGGTTGTGTGAGAAAGAGTTGTCCCTTGTGATGATTGGTTGAGTTGAGTTGATTGAGCCTAGTCAAGTGATGTGTGAAGTGATTATTCAAGTTCTATGAAACAAACTATTCCATCATTCTATGTTGATTTGAGATTAAGGTTAGAACATATTGAGTCTCTAACAATTCTCTTTATGCTTCTATAAGTTGATATGAGTTGAGTTGAGATTTATTTGGGTTGAGAGTGAGTTTAGAACATATTGAGTCTCTAACAATTCTCTTTATGCTTCTATGAGTTGAGTTGAGATTTATTTGGGTTGAGAGTGAGATTAGAAAATATTGAGTCTCTAACAATTATCTTTATGATTCTATGAAGTTCATTTGAGTTGAGATTGCCATTCATTGTTGAGTTCATTTTGAGTACTACTTGAGCATGATTGATTGAGCCTTTGAGAAGGCCTTTGGGATAGATTTGAGGATAGTTTTGGGATAGCTTTATGGATAGCTTTACGAAAATATTTGTAGAGTAGATTTGGGCAAGTTCTTGGTGAGAAAACTGGAGCAGATTTGGGCAAGTTCTTGGTGAGCTTGCTAGAGCAGATTTGGGCAAGTTCTTGGTGAGATTTCTATAGTATATTTGGGCAAGTTCTTGGTGAGCTTTCTAGAGAAAAATTGGGCAAGTTCTTTGTGAGCTTGCTAGAGCATAATTGGGCAAGTTCTTGGTGAGCTTGCTTGAGAAAATTTGACAAGTTCCGTGTGAGCTTGTTAAGTAGGTTCTATGTGAGCCTATTGTGCGAGTTCTATGTGAGCCTATTAATCAGGTTCTTATTGAGCCTATTTACAGAGCTTTGGATATGACAGAGTATAGAGGATAGAGTCTCAGTAGATATAGATCCAGCAACTAGCACAGTTGAAGATAAATTTGAGTGAAGAGTCATCAAGTATAGAGAGGTCCACCAGTTAGTGCAGCGGAGAGATAGAGTCTTCTAGAAGATCACATAGCTAGAGTAGAAGGGGAAATAGTTCTCTAGTGGAAAATATCCATGAACTTGAGATTAGGGGATCAACATCTCCTTTGGAAAGAGATCCATAAACTTTGTAATTGGCAGTGATTCCCAAAGAGATTGATTGAGAAAGTTTTAGTAAAATATTTTCTTCGTGGAGTAGCCCACATTGGGTGAACCATGTAAATTGTGATGTCTATATTGTGTATGGTTTATGTGCATTAATTTTATTACTGCTATTGATACTGCTATGTATACACAACATAATATTGAATTGGAAGAAAAAGTAAAAAGTGGTCTTATACTTTTCACCCCCCTCTTAGTATAAGCTTGTGTTCTTCAGTGGTTGACCATAGTGATGGTTATATTTTATCAAATTTAAGATTTTATAAGAACCAATGCAATCATAGGATTATTTAGGAAGAATTAAAAGTAAGAGATGCATGACATCTACATTGAAATTTATACATGTGACCAAGAAAATACTCAAAAATATTGTAATAAAAAATCTTGCAATAAAAAATCACATGAAAATTTCTAACTGTATGCTTGATAATACTAAATCTAGATCCAAATACAGAGCTAGAGCCAAAGCCCAAGCCAAATCCAAGGCTAAAGTTAAAGCTAGAGACAAAGCTAAAGCCAACATAAGAGCTAGAGCTAGACCACAATTTTCTTTTAGTACCTTCAAAATTTAGTGGGTGTGGTAGTATTTTATTTGTAAAAGGTACATTTTTGGCAATGAATGATACTTTTAAATTTTTAAATATTTGATATACCAAAAAATGTCATAAAGGGATATATTATATAATAATGGCATTATTTTATGTTAAGTAAATATTACAGCTTAGGGTATATTATATAATTAGTTGGTACACCTCACAAGAGGTTGATAGAAGCTAAATAGTTAGAGAAAAGAAGGTAAATAACTAAGAGTCTCTTCAGACAACCAAGCGACTTATTTTTGTACATATTAATATGTGTACGAATATGATCTATATATGTAATTGTAATCCTTGTTTAAAAAATTTTCTATATAGAGTTGAAATGATGCCATCCATAAAGGAAAACATAAACTAACTTTTAGCATCCACAAGCACATAGGCCATATGAGAATATTAAGACACTATGATTATAGGTAATAATATCACGTGTCTCTCAAAACAATTTGGATATACTCATTAAGAAGGCCCAAGTTTGAATCATGGGAAGGATGCCCCCTATTGTGATTCACATTCTACTTATATATATATCTATCTATTTTATATGTGTGTGTATGTATCTATACATCTATATGATTATATGGGGTTGAAAATATACAATCTATAAAGGTAAAGGTAAAGTAGTTTTTAATATTCACATGACCATAGATCATATGGAATTATCTCATAGAGGATGTTGTTTACCCAAAATATGGTTATTCATACCATAATTTGTATTTCAAAGCATGGTTTACAACCCTTCCCCCATAGGATTAAAACCTTGGACCTCCTATTTAGAGTTCTAAAATCTCCACCATTACACTCAAGTTGTTGAATACAACTTTTAAGGTTAAAAATAATATTATCAATAATTACATTATCACAATATTTTAATGAATAATGCTACAATGATATAATAAAAATTTATTTTATGAGGAATCATTTTATCATAAAAATTTCTATCAGAATAAAAAATTTAATCTTAGGTCATGTTTATATGATTCCATCTTAATGATAAAGTTAATATTAAATCATGATGGGATTGGATATTTAATATTGTTATTCTCAACCCTACATGTATGGGCTACTTTTTTTTTTTTTGGTAAGTAAGAGAATATTTATAATTAACACCGGGTTTTAACTGGTTGACCCAAAACCATTTTACAAAATAGGGTCCACTGACCAACTGGACAAAGGCCAAGCCCTAAAAGTTTAAACTGACAACAAAAAGGTCCAAGACCTACTCTTCCAACAGAATACATCCAAACTAAACTATGGAAGCCTAATATTATGGCCATCAGAAAAGAAAGACGCAAAATAGAACTAACAAAGACAAAATCCACTTTGAGCTTTTCAATCTAAAATTTTTCATTATCTATCACCATTGAGACTGCATGAGGAATATTTTCAGTCCACATGATCAAATTTGTTGCTACAATGCCTTCATTTTCCAGCCTATCAGCTGCCATGTTTGCTTCCCGAAAGGTATGCAAAATTATGGCCTCAGGTCGATCATGAATTAGAGCCCTTGCTTCATGGATGTAGTCATAAAATCTCCAAGGAGCTCTCTTAGTGTTCTTTAGAATATTTATAATAATAAGAGAATCACCTTCCACCAACAGTTTCCCTGGATAATTCTCTGCCACCTTGAGGCTCCTCCAAACTGCCCTCGCTTCAGCCACATTGTTAGTTTGAGCTCCAAGATGTTTAGCAAAAGCTACAAGCACCTCACCCTTGTGGTCTCTAAGTAAACCACCAGACCTAGCTTCACCTGGGTTGCCCCTAGATGCCCCATCAAAATTTAACTTAATCCACCCTAGGGGGGGTGGGGTCCATGTGATAATGGTTCTAGGACAGACTTGAGGATGATTGAGGCCATTAGTGAGAGGTAAGTTTAATGACTGGCCTAATGAAGCTTCAAAAGGATTTGGAGGTCTAGATGCTGCAGGCACTAAATAAGCATTCTCATTAGCATATACTAAAATTTTTGATAGGACAGAGGATGACTGAGAAACCTTATCCAAGAAGGCCCGACGATTCCTTTCCAACCATATCTGCCATAAGTAGTGATGAAGGCAGATCTTACACATATACCTAAGATGCCTATTCAAAAATGGAGAAGGCCACTGGACAAATAAGTCAAAAATGGACTGAGGATGGACCCAATAAATATGAAACACTTGTAACAGACCTAACAAGATTGAGATAGAAAAATTACAATACAGAAACAAATGATCAATAGACTCCCACTCAGACATACAAATATAACACCTATTAACAACAATCACACCTCTTTTTATTAAGTTATCCATGGTGAGGATCTTATTTTGGATGGCCAGCCATGCAAAAAACCCAACCTTTGGAACAATGCTTTTGGGCCAAACTTCCAAGTGAGGGAAAGTAGGTTCATAATTATCAATAAGCATCAGATAAGCAGTCTTGATAGAAAATTTCCCATTGTCTGAAGCTTCCCAGATAAGCTGGTCCTCAAGAATGCCAGAAGGGAGTAAAGACAGTCTTAATTCATTCTCCAAGATTATTGATGCCCCTGGTAGATCATTGTTCATTATTGGCTTCCAAACCCTTCTATTGTTTGACAAAGTAATAAAATCTGCAACTTTGGTACCAAAAACTTCAATTTTCCAAGCTCTAAGGGTTGAAAGGATGGGGTCTGTAGAGAGGGGATAGTCCTTTAACCATTTGTGGTCCCAGAAATCAATGTTTCTTCCATTTCCCAATTTCCAACGTAGCCCTTTGCTTAGCAAGTTTTTAGTTTGAAGGATTGATTTCCAAAAAATTGATCCCCTGGGAGGAAAGGAATAACTTAAAAATTTAGTTTCTTGCAAATACTTTCTTCTGATTATAGTAATCCATTCTGCATTTGCATTTGTCAGAAGACGCCATGCTTTTTTGGCCAGGGGGGCCATGTTTAAATGTTGTATTCTCCTTAGCCCAATACCTCCAAACTCCCTTGGTTTGTAAACCCTATCCTAGGACACCAAGTGAAAGCGCTGCTTAGATTCAGAACCAGTCCATAGGAACATCTTCTGGATCTGTTCAATTTTAGTGTAGACACTTGTAGGAGCTTTAAAAACAGAGAGAAAGTAGACAGGGATGCTTTGAATGGAAAACCTGGTGAGAACTACCTTGCCAGCTTGAGATAACAAATTCCCTTTCCATCCAGCCAGCTTCCTCTGAATTCTTTCAATTACATTAGTCCACATGGAATCAGTAGCTCTGCCTATAAATAAAGGAAGGCATACTTTAACCTAGGTCTCTATGTTATAAATTCAACCCCTACGTTCAAATGTCCTCTTAACTTTACAATATATCTACTTGTAAAATTGATACATCAACTTTACACTATAATATGTTTTTATTTTTGAAAACCTATTAAGTATACATGTATACATAATTTTAATTATTATAATAAATTTTTACTTAAACATTTTTATTAGAAAACTATATAACCAAAACCATTATTCATACCAATATTATTTTTAGAGCCCATTTTGTATTTTTAATGAGCTACAATGGTCTACTCCACTTAATAGCACTCAACCCTAACTTTTTTAACTACGTTTATACCTTAGAGAATTGTCACAATCTTATTATAAGTAGTAGATATATCAATTTTTAAAGATATCCAGTAGTATGAGGACCTTGATCACAAATAATATTATTAAATATAAAATAAATCAAACCTATAATTTCTAAAATGAACATCTTCATTCTTTATCCAACCTTATAATCTAATTAAAATTAAATTTCATTAATGGTATATAATTATTTTAATCAACCCATTATAAGGGATATTCTATATTAACTATATAAAGAGAATCCTTTTAATTTCCCACTTACACGACCACTCATCTAAGGTCTTCATGTATTAGTAATCTAAAATTTTAATTTCATAGCTCTCTATGGTCGTCTATTGTTTATTTTACTTTTTAGCTTATTGAATTTGGGATTGTGAAAAGAGCCATGAATTCTTTATTATCAAAATATTATTATTATACATAAATATAAGATTAATATTATAAAGAATATTGTTGAGTATAAATAAATTTGAATATTTAATTCTTATACAATGAATATCAACCTATCATAATCTCACAATAATCTTACTTAAAGAATTATTACGGTTGGGTTTGGGATGTAATTTATATGTTAGATGAGTTATGTTCACAAATACTATAAACAAGATTGAAATAGGTAGTAAAATACTTGAAAAGTAAGATCAAAACATGATTTTATGATTTTTTATTAATATTTTTGGATGATAGAAGACTAATGCTTTGATTGTACAAATAGTATGAAGAAATTTTATCAACTAAACACAATTCATCAAACATTGTCATGCACATAATTGATCAAACATTATCATGCATTGAATGCAACTCATCCAACACATTACAAACATCTTGGTGTGGCATAAAATTTGTGTTAATAGAACAAATGGTATATGACATCCAAAAAAAAAGGACCTACTCTTATGGATTTCAATATTGTTTGAAAAATTAAAACACTAGATTATATTTTTGGAAATGAAGTAATGTAATTAAAGTTATTCAAATGCTAATTAATTTTTTAAAAATCCATAATCAAGAATTTTTTTATTTCTATATGAGAGAAGAAGTCATTGATATCATGATGTTCACCATGATGGTGAATTGTAAAGTTGAGAATGTACAATCTCATGGTATTTTGGGGAATTGATGTGATTGCATATGTGGATATTATGTACTAATTACTTATTACCATAGGCTAGGCAAGAAAAATAGTATATTAGTTATGCATAGAATTTGGAATGAGTGCTTGAAAATATGCATTGAACTTGATTGTGATATTGTTTTCCATTGGTGTGTATTTTAGTAAAAATAATACTCACCTAGATGCTACTTAAAGTGAAGGCCCATAATGAAATTTTACTTAAGATCCTTACATTGAACTTCCTTTGTCATATTTTATTGTAATAATTTTATTCAAAATTCATCTATACCTAGATATACAACCATCAAGAATTCTTCTAAAAACATATTAGAATATATTTCACACATTTTTTATTATAAATACTACTCTAATTGTCATGAACCTCCCTAGCGGACTATTTGGCATAAAGAAACAATGTATTAACCTATGATATGGTAATACCTAGTTTGAATAAGTGAACCAACTATATGATGTTTAGTTGGTTTAGAAGGGCATGTTATCACTAACATATTACCAAGTGTGCAGGATTAGGTACACTCGTAGGTGGAGAAATCAGAAGCATCCACCAGAAACAAGGGTACTTAAGATCATGGGAAATGATGATTAAGTTACTCGAAGGTAATATGGATAGATACCTTCATATAGGTATGCATTGTTGGAAGGGATAATCATAAATAAATAATCACCTTGAGCCTTAGTTGATATCCTAGTAGTTATCGTAAATACTTTAGCTAAGACAGGCAATTGGGTCGATCGAGAGACTCCCTCTTTGTTATTTTGTAAATTTGATTTCTCTCTACTACATCATGGCTTGGGTAACATAATGTTGGAATTCAATAGGAGAATAGTTGCAAATGTATGTGGATGCGTAAATTAAATTGTTGTTTTGAAGTGATAATAAAGCATCATTTTTATGAAGAAAAGTGAATTAAATTTAAATGATAAATGAAGATTCATTTAAATTAATTAATGAGTTTTTATTAAATTAATTAATGAGTTTTTATTAAATTATTATGTAAATTCATTTAAACTCATTAATAAACTTTATTTAAATGATAAATATAAATTCAGTTAAAATGATTAAAGAAGTTTATTTGAATAATAATGTAAATTCATTAATAAAATTTAATTAAAGAAATGAATGAAAATCCATTTAAGAATAAATAGAAATCATTTATTTTAAAAACAATTATGGAATTTGTTTTATAAATAAAAGAAATATATTTTTAAATGGTAATAAAATATCATGTAAGAGATATTTTATTAGAAAGGTACTATTTTTATTTAAATAATTTAAAATTCCTTTTCCCTCTATATAGTGCAGGCTACGTAAACAACATAGGGCACTATTAATTTCCAAATATGGAAATAAGGGATTAAAGAATTGCTTTCCATCCAAGGGAAGATAATATTGGGATGGAAGTATTGAAGAGGAGGCTCAATATTGGATTGGGTTTCAAGAAAGGAGGGCGAACGGGCCATATAGGACGAAGGAGCACATAAGGAGAGTGGGGGGAAAGAAACAAAGAGAAAAAGGAAGGAGGAGAAGGAGAGCAGGTGATCTGGGAGAAGAAGCGCGGAGGGAGTAAGGGAGGAGAAGTGAAAAAAAAGCCATCAAAGTCTATCTTGCAGGAGCACTAAGGTTGGAGGTTTATAAGATTAATCCATTTATACATGCTTTGGGTGTGATGAAATAATGAGTAAGAAACCTGCTTAAACCTCCTATAATGTGATAATATCTTTTAAAGGGTTTGAAACCTTGTTGTTTTTTATTAAAACTTAGGTAGAAATCTAACTAGGGCTTGGGCATCCTTTGAGAGTCATTTGTTGTTTTAAATGCATTGAAGTTTGGCCTTACCATCATTTAATATTTTGGAAGGCATCGTTTATCTTCTATATGTTATAAAATAGCAACTAGTGTCTCTTTGATGTGTTCTCTCACCCTTCGAGACATCCCATCCACTCTATAAAACCACCTATAAATTGGAGCTAGTTTTGACTTCAGAGAGCAGACGTCTATTTAGAACACCTGTGTATAACTGGTAACACCTATGTAGAGATAGGTGAAAGTGAATACTCATTATATCTATCCAACCCGTGTGTGAATCCAACCTGTGTGCATTATTGCATTTTTAGAACTTTGAAGCAAAGCTTAGGGTTCCTCATTCCTTTGCATAGGAGATCTTGGCATGTTTGTATTCCATAGTTATTTTAGCATGACTTTATACCTCCTACCCTCTTCCCAAATCATACTCTCCAATTCTGTGATAGATACATTTAGATGATAGGGAATTTCGTTGCTACACAAGCTTAATCTCCTTTGGGACAGGTACTGGCGGTAGAGGAGTAGACCTAGTATCCCTTTTAGAGGTGTAGCTAAGAGTACTAGGTGCTTGGCTACTCAAGGTAGTTCATGTGGATATCTCTTCTGTATCCTCTATTGGTAGTGCCCGATTTTACCATCCATTGGACTCTAAGTTTAGCAGTCACTTGACCTCCCTACCGAAGTTGATTCGTATCCACCACATAATCATGTTAGTATAGGCTATTTGGTAACTATCATGGAGATTAATCTTATGTGATTTTAATTAGATTGTGACCTTTGATTAATAAGCTTAATATTATGTGATTTTAATTAAAGTATGACATTTTATTAATAATATTAATCTTATGTGATTTTAATTAAAATATGACCTTTGATTAATAATATTATGAAGTGATTATTTTAATTAAAGTATGACCTTTGATTAAGAAGATTATGAAGTTCTGATTTTAATTAAAGTATGACCTTTGATTAATAAGATTATGAAGTTCTGATTTTAATTAAAGTATGACCTTTGATTAATAAGATTATGAAGATATAATTTTTTTTTTTTTTTTGGTGGTGGCCACAAGGGGTAAACAGACTGTGACCACGAGGGAACCATTACATAACATATCCGCAACATGTGAGGTGAGAGATTTGAACCTGGGCCTCTCAGCAACTAGAGAGGTTTAACTACCCACTTGCTCTCCAACTCCTCCACATGGGCGGATATGAAGATATAATTTTAATGAAAGTGTGAAACTTTCAAAAGTATGATCATGAAGTAGTTATTTTAATTAAAGTAGTGAATATTTAAAAAATGGTTATGAATCTTTAATTAAGGTTATGAATATTTAATTAAGGTTGTGAATATTTGATTTGTAAGACTATGACATAGATTTTACTTTAAGTGCTTCAAAAGAAAATATAATTATGTTATAAAGCTGATGACAAATATTATATTAAGGGATTGTTTTAGAGGTTAAAGGTATGGGAATTTAAATATTTAATACATGATTAGATTTGATTGGAGTTGGTAATTAAAAGGATGTTAGATTTATTCTTTGAATTGAAGTTATGGGGTTTTGATTTAGTGAATGAATGAAGGATTTTTTTAGAGGTTAAAGGTATGGGACTTTAATGCTTTAAGACATGATTAAATTTGATTGGATTTTTGAATTAAAAGGATGTTATATTTATTCTTTGAATTGAATTTATGGGGTTTTGATTTAGTGAATGAATGAAAGATTTTTTTAGAGGTTAAAGGTATGGGACTTTAAAGCTTTAAGACATAATTAGATTTGATTAAAGTTAGACCTTGATCTAATTAGTACATGTTGAATGAATTTCTAATGGAACCTAAGAGGTGAAGATAAAAGTAAATTTTCTTTTATAATATACACTATGCATTAGATGGTTGGAAACTTAATTGAATTTTGTATAGTTGCAATTTGGTAAAGTAAATTATTAGATGCATTTAGAGGTATGCATATCCCAAACCATGAGTACCCTGATCCCTTACTATCCTCAAATAACAAATGGAAAGCAAGGAGAAGCAAGGATTTCAACGGAATAAAAGTAAAGGTAATTGTATTTTATATTGATTTACTTATAACTAGAATTGTGGGAAGATATACCTAATAATATTCTTTGAAGTATGGAGGATTTACCATACAAGATTATATGTAATAACTGTTTATTGGTTTAAATAAGGTACTTTTAATTTATTACCACATTTTGTTATAACATGTAATTGATTATCTTTCCATTGATGATATTCTCTTTTAGTGTTATCCCTTCCTTTATTTTTTGTATTCTTAGTAATTATGTTTTGCTTGTTTTAGTATCTAGATGTATTCTTGTTTGTTTGCTTGGTAACAAAATCAAATATTAGAGTTCTAGGGTGAACTCAGAGGTGACCTAAGATAATTAAGGACCCTTTATGGTGAACATAGGTGACCTAATGGAATTGAGACCCCCTTAGGGATATCAATGACTACGTTGTGGAGAGACTACTAAGTTAAGATAGCTTGTTGTGTAGATGATATGGATAGGTTAACTTGCAATACTCGTAGCATACCTACACATAATATCTTGTGTATGGTATGGTGATGCATGTATACCTTCGATTGAACTGAGGGTAATAAATCTAGCTCATCAAGAGTGATGATATAGATAGACTTATTTGTAGTAACACATGATACGCCTATACAGATGGGACTTCTGTTAGGGTACCTCATAATATATAGATTTCAAGAAACTTAGGGGATTTAAAATTTAGGTAAATATTAGTTTGGTTAGGGGTTTATGAATGGCTCATGAATCCCTCTCCTCAGTAAAAAAAAAACATTTTCTATTTTTCTATTTTTCTGTTTGTGCATTTTTGGATCATTAAATTTGGTATCAAATATTTAGGTATGAGGGTATAGAGCCTCTATGTGTGCTAAATGGAATTATATGTCCCCAATGAAGGCTTTCTTAAAGTATAGGATAAATTTGGGATGATCTAGAATACCCTACTTCCTAGAATATAACGGGAATTAACCCCAAGGGCAAGTGGATGTTAGGATGCCTTAGTATGGGATTCGGTATTGATGACACATCCTAACCTAGGATATTACCCTAATTAGATTATTAATGCATCTAGAAGGATAAATTTGTATGATGGCTTGAATTAGAGATACAATTTAAGATGAAACTGTTATCTAATCTTCTTTCTTGGATGAAACCAAGTTAAGATGCCACCTAAGATCAAAATAGAGAGGCCTACACTTAGGTAAACTAGAAAATATAATATCAAATAAGAAATCCAGGATGGGGTACCAATAAGGTATAAGACCTCATCGCTATGGTTGGTGCTATGCAAGATAAGATAAGGCAATTGCTGGAAATAGTTGTGAACTAGAATTCACAAGCTAAAGGCTCAGAGGTTAATCTAGATAGTGGACTAACTGCAAAATAAGTGCAATCCAGAGCCTTGGATAAAAAGGAAATAGCTAGGGATATGAAAAATATTAGTATCTCCAAGTTTTATGGGGAGGGCAAAGTAGATGCAGCGAAAGTATGGATGAGAGAAGTAAAGGTTCACTTTACGATAAAAGGCTACTCATCAGGAACCCAAACACTTTGGGCCATGATCAACCTAGAAGGGGCTAGTCTAGAATGGTGAGAAACCCACTATGATAAAACTAAGGTTGAACCTATTGACACTCTATGGGAAGAATTTATAAAAATATTTAAGAAAATATTCCTAACAAAGCATTTATATGCCTTAAAGTTTGAGAACTTTGATAGTTTGAAACAAGGAACTAGCAGAGTGGAGGTGTACTACAAAAATTTGGTAAGATTATTTAAATATTTACCTATGTATAATAATAAATGCGAGTTCACAAGTTCACTCTTGGATTGGAATCTAGGATAAAACATGATGTAAACATGTAGGAGCATAAATCATTGCAAAAGGCATATGACCTAGGAAAGAAAGCAGATTCACACTTTTGTTATAAATATGGCACCTTACCCAAGCAAGATCGATAGGAACTAAAGAAGAGGAATAGTGATGGGTTTGTAAAATGGGAGGCTGATCAAGATCGAAAGACTAAGAACCCCCATAATCCTGAGAAGAAATTTAATGGAAACCAGAAGAAGTTCAAAAAGAAATTTCATAAGAAGGATAAAAAACCCAATAAAATAAAACCTCAACCACAAAAGTTACAAGCTCTAGCTCCAAAAATTAAGAAAGGGTATCAAAAATCTAAAAAAATAGCAAGGACCCAAGTAGGGGTGCTAAAATTGTTGGGGACCTCATTACTATAATCAATGTCCATATCAAGCAAGGACTAGCACAGCTAATACAAAGGATAAGGAACCATAACATCGAATCTTTGCCACAATCGAAAAGCAGAAGCTAGAGAGACAAGCCACCCCATTACTTGTGAAAGGTAAGTTTTTTAATATACAAGTAAATATTTTGATAGATAGTGGGGCCACTGAGAGTTTTATTTATTCTAGTCTAGCAAGGACTATGTCGAAGAGGCCAGGATATTTGGCTCAAGGGTGGAAGGTTGAGTATGGTTCTAGGTAGACCTACTTTGTGAACCAATGTTATCCTATGGTAGAAATCACTCTATCAAATGGGACCATAGAATTTTGTTTATATGTCACTCCCCTACATGCATTTTATGTGATCCTAGGGATGGATTGGCTACAAGCTCATAAAGCCTTGGTCTATTTTCAAGATCGATGGATTGAGTATTCAGAAGAAGGCAGGAGGAGAATAAGAATTCATAGCAAGCAATGGGCGTTTGAATCTCAGATGTTGTCGATTATGCAATTGAAAAAGACCCTAAAGAGAGGAGTAATAGTGTATGTAGTAAAACTTATTGAAGTGGAAGATTATGAGAAAGGAGAAATACTAAGACAACATTAGATTTTATAGGATTTTAAGGATGTATTTCTAGAGGACTTACTTGGAATACCTCATGTACAAGAATTTGACTTCACAATTGATCTTGTGACAGGATTCAAACCTATTCATAAATCCTCGTTTAGGATGAATCATATTGAAATGCAAGAACTAAAGGTTAAATTGCAAGGATTATTAGAGAAGGCTTTTATAAAACCAAGTGTGTCATCTTGGGGTGCACCAACTTTGTTCATGAAAAAGAAGGATGGTGCTTTAAGATTGTGTATTGATTACAGTATGCTAAATAAGGCTACAATAAAGAATCGATATCATCTACCTAGGATTAAAGATTTATTTGACCAACTAAAATATGCCAAGGTTTTCACTAAGATCGATCTATGGTAAGGTTATCACCAGTTAAGAATACGTGAGGAAGACACTCACAAGATGTCATTTAAGACTAGGTATGGGTATTATGAGTTTATGGTTCTACCCTTTGGACTGACTAATGCCCCAACTGCATTCATGAACTTAATGAACAATGTGTTCAAAAGGCACTTGGACCAGTTTGTCTTGGTATTCCTAGATGGTATCCTTATATACTCTTGATATAGAGAAGAGCATAATAAAAGTCTCAGGATCGTGTTAGAATTGATAAGGAATAATTGACTTTATGGAAATCTGGCCAAGAGTAAATTCTATGTTCCAAAGGTATGATATCTTGGACACATCATATCATCAAAAGAAATCGTTGTGGATCCAAAGAAGATTAAGGCTATCCTAAACTAGCCACCCACTACTAATGTGACTGAATTGTGAAGCTTCACGGGGTTAACGGGCTACTATAGGCATTATATAAAGGATTAATCCAAGATTGCTAGAACCATAACTAAACTTCAAAAGAAGGGAAAGGAATTCAAGTGGTTATAAAAGTGTGAGGCTACCTTTGTATTATTAAACCATAAGCTTACTAACGTACCAATACTAAAGGTTTTTGACCCACAAGAGGACTTTTCAATGTGTACATATGCCTCAATAGAAGGGTTAGGAGGGGTACTCTCACAAGAGGAGTTAGTAGTGGCGTATACTTCAAGGAAGATCAAAAAGCATGAACTTAATTATGCTACACATGATTTAGAGCTAGCTTCAGTAATGTAATTAAAGTTATTCAAATGCTAATTAATTTTTTTTAAATCCATAATCAAGAATTTTTTTATTTCTATATAAGAGAAGAAGCCATTGATATCATGATGTTCACCATGATGGTGAATTGTAAAGTTGAGAATGTACAATCTCATGGTATTTTGGGGAATTGATGTGATTGCATATGTGGATATTATGTACTCCTAATTACTTATTACCATAGGCTAGGCAAGAAAAATAGTATATTAGTTATGCATAGAATTTGGAATGAGTGCTTGAAAATATGCATTGAACTTGATTGTCATATTGTTTCCCATTGGTGTGTATTTTAGTAAAAATAATACTCACCTAGATGCTACTTAAAGTGAAGGCCCATAATGTAAGTTTACTTAAGATCCTTACATTGAACTTCCTTTGTCATATTTTATTGTAATAATTTTATTCAAAATCCATCTATACCTAGATATACAACCATCAAGAATTCTTCTAAAAAATATATTAGAATATGTTTCACACATTTTTTATTATAAATACTACTCTAATTGTCATGAACCTCCCTAGCAGACTATTTGGCATAAAGAAACAATGTATTAACCTATGATGTGGTAATACCTAGTTTGAATAAGTGAACCAACTATATGATGTTTAGTTTATTTAGAAGGGCATGTTATCACTAACATATTTCCAAGTGTGCAGGATTAGGTACACTCGTAGGTGGAGAAAGCAGAAGCATCCACCAGAAACAAGGGTACTTAAAATCATGGGAAATGATGATTAAGTTACTCGAAGGTAACATGGATAGATACCTTCATATAGGTATGCATTGATGGAAGGTATAATCATAAATAAATAATCACCTTGAGCCTTAGTTGATAGCCTAGTAGCTATCATAAATACTTTAGCTAAGACAGGCAATTGGGTTGATCAAGAGACTCCCTCTTTGTTATTTTGTAAATTTGATTGCTCTCTACTACATCATGGCTTGGTTAACATAATTTTGGAATTCAATAGGAGAATAGTTGCAAATGTATGTGGATGCGTAAAGTAAATTGTTGTTTTGAAGTGATAATAGAGCATCATTTTTATGAAGAAAAGTGAATTAAATTTAAATGATAAATGAAGATTCATTTAAATTAATTAATGAGGTTTTTATTAAATTATTATGTAAATTCATTTAAACTCATTAATAAACTTTATTTAAATGATAAATATAAATTCAGTTAAAATGATTAAAGAAGTTTATTTGAATAATAATTTAAATTCATTAATAAAATTTAATTAAAGAAACGAATGAAAATCCATTTAAGAATAAATAGAAATCATTTATTTTAAAAACAATTATGGATTTTTTTTTTTTTTAAGCGAAAAACCCCTTGCGAGGCCGCCTTGGTCTAAGAGACCATGAACAAGGGGTTATACACCATCAAAGTCACCCGGGAGTTGCACCCAGCCCTGCCCGCACCAACATTATCAATTGGATTTTGGGTACCCAATTAAACTTTTTGGTAGGGTGGAGATTTGAACCTGGGACCTCCTTTGGAGGATTGCCCTCTCCTCTCCAGCTCACCTACAACACCTAGATTTTTTTTAAGTGAAAAATCCTTTGTGAGGCTGCCTTAGTCTAAGAAACCATGAACAAGGGGATCTACACCATCAAAGTCACCTGGGAGTCACACCCGACCCTGCCCGAACCAACATTATCAATTGGATTTTGGATACCCAATTCAGCTTTTTGGTAGGGTGAAGATTTGAACCTGGGACCTCCTTTGGAGGATTGCCCTCTCCTCTCCAACTCACCTACAACACTTGGGTTAACAATTATGGAATTTGTTTTATAAATAAAAGAAATATATTTTTAAATGGTAATAAAATATCATGTAAGAGATATTTTATTAGAAAGGTACTATTTTTATTTAAATAATTTAAAATTATTTTTTCCTCTATATAGTGTAGGCTACGTAAACAACATAGGGCACTATTAATTTCCAAATATGGAAATAAAGGATTAAATAATTTCTTTCCACCCAAGGGAAGATAATATTGGGATGGAAGCATTGAATAGGAGGCTCGAGATTGGATCGGGTTTCGAGAAAGGAGGGTGAACGGGCCATCTAGGACAAAGGAGAACATAAGGAGAGTGGGGGGGAAAGAAACAAAGAGAAAAAGGAAGGAGGAGAAGGAGAGCAGGTGATCTAGGAGAAGGAGCACAGAGGGAGCAAGGGAGGAGAAGTGACAAAGAAGCCATCAGACTCTATCTTGTAGGAGCACTAAGGTTGGAGGTTTATAAGATTAATCCATTTATACATGGTTTGGGTGTGATGAAATAATGAGTAAGAAACCTGGTTAAACCTCCTGTAATGTGATAATCTCTTTTAAAGGGTTTGAAACCTTCTTGTTTTTTATTAAAACTTAGGTAGAAATCTAACTAGGGCTTGGGCATCCTTTAAGAGTCATTTGTTGTTTTAAATGCATTGAATTTTGGCCTTACCATCATTTAAGCTTTTGAGAGGATTCATTTATCTTCTATATGTTATAAAATAGCAACTAGTTTCTATTTGATGTGTTCTCTCATCCTTTGAGACATCCCATCCACTTTATAAAACCACCTATAAATTGGAGTTGATTTTGACTTCAGAGAGCAGATGTTTTTGTTTAGAACACCTATGTAGAACTGGTAACACCTATGTAGAGATAGGAGAAAGTGAATACTTGTTTTTATATCTATCCAACCCGTATGAAAATCCAACCTATGTGCATGACTATATTTTCAAAACTTTGAAGCAAAGCTTAGGGTTCCTCATTTCTTTGGATAGGAGATCTTGGCATGTTTGTATGCCATAGTTGTTTTGGCATGACTTTACACCTCCTACCCTCTTCCCAGATCATACTCTCCAATGCTGCACTAGATACATTTAGATGATAGGGAGTTTCGTTGCTACACAAGCTCAATCCCCTTTGGGACAGGTAGTGGCAGTAGAGGAGTAGACCTAGTATCCCTTTTAGAGGTTTAGTACTTGGCTTCTAAATTTGCAAGTGATATGCTTGCTCCTCGACCAATCTGATACCACCACGTGTCTCCCTCAGATGAATCTACTTCTGCCACATGGACAAACCAATTTTTGCCACATCACCACATGCTCGACTGCCTCGTCACCTCATCTCACCACATCAACTACCACGTCAGCACCACATTGACCGCCATGTGTCAGTTGCCCCCACATCAGCATCCACCTCAGCACCTCGATCCGCATGTCCACGTTAGTTGTCTGCTTTGTGATTGCTCTGCCATGTGTCACCTTGAAATGCATGTCACCTTGAAATTTTTGCCTAGCTCTAGCACCTCCTCGATCCGATCATCAGCTCCTCGAACATAATGCACCCTCGGGATACGTGCCCAGCATGCTCGCCAGCCAGTCATCGTGCGACCTTAGGATTCATGCCCGTGCGACCTCGGGATTCATGCCCAGCATGCTTGCCCGGTTGGCTCTGATACCAAATATTGAATTTGGACCAGGAGGTAAAAAGGAAAATTAACTAAATAAATCAAATTTAATTAATAATCTTGCAGAGCTATTACAACAACAACAATGAACATAGGATATAGTTTAATTTATATTAGAAGAGGGAAGGGAGGAAGTCGACGGAGAGGAAAAGAAGGGAGGTTGGAGGAATAAGGGGAAAGGAGGTGGAGTGATAAGGAGGAAGAGGGAATAAAGGAGGGAATGGAGGGATAAGGGGAAGAGAAGAATTTATTAACTTAAAAATCATGCCGACATTTGCCGACAACTAAACCTAGCCTAACCACTAAGTGTTCACACTTGCTACACTTATTTGTCTATGGGACCTTGAAAAACTATATGGATCCATATTATTTATTTTTTATAGAGTGATTAAATTTATGTTTTGTAGTAAGGACTTTGGGTAGATATGGATAACGTCCAATATTTATACCCCTCATACAACCCCTAACAAGAATATTTTGTGGGAGTCTTTGAGCTCTATGAGATAAGTTTTCAAGGGGAAATCTTGGATTCTTGCTAGAGACTTCAATACCCATTATACCCTTTAGATAAAAAGGGTGGTAGTGATTTTGGTTCTGAAAGTATGGAATATTTGGCTACATTTATCAATAATCAAGAGTTGATGGATGTGTAAATACACGTGGAGTACAAGATGTCTAGGGAATCATATTGTTTAGATTAGTTTGGATAGGATGTTAATCAACAAGGAATGTCTTCCAGTGTTTGGATATGCATGTATTTTCTCTCTCCCTAAAGTGGGGTCCGATCATAATCCTCTGGTTTTTTTAAAAAATCCAAGCTCTAGTTTTTTTCTAAACCCTTTAGGTTTGAGTAAATATGGCTGCATCATCAAGGTTTAGAATCCAAAATTATTGAATGGTGGTCTCAAGATTTTTTGGGCCCTCTTATTTCTCAAATGACTTCAAATATTAGATTTTTTAAAAGCTAATATTAAGGTTAGAAAAAAGTACATTTCTTGGGATGTGTTCTAGAGGAAAAAAATAGCTGGTTGATTAGTTAAAAGAAGTTGAGTTAAATTTGGATTCAGAAAAGGTGACTAAATGGGGTAGACACAAGGAAATAAAGTTGTTAGGACATTTGCATAATGTGCTAGCGGATGAAGAAATTTTATGGCATCAAAAATCAAGATCCCTATGGCTTAGTGAAGGTGATAGGAATACAAAATTTTTTCACACGTCCACCTTAAGGCATAGGAGCAATAATAGAGTTAGATAAATTATGAAAATAGATGGTGTTATCTTAAAGGATATTATAGAAATCAGGGAAGAATTTGTCAAGTTTTTCAAAACCCTCCTCTACTCTAGGGATGATAGGGACCTTCAAGCTTAAGAGAGGTTGTTGCACCACAAACCCACCCTAGTTTCATATGATAATAATTAAGACCTCTATGCTCCCTTTCAAGATGAGAAAATTAGGGTCAATGTCTTCTCTATGGGTGGTCTAAAGGCTCTAGAGTTGGACAACATTCCTAATATTTTCTTTCAAAGGTTCTAGCACATCATAGGTGGTGACATCTGTCTAGCCTTGAGGGAAATTTAGGAGTCTAATTTAATTATGACTGATGTAAAATCAAAATTTTTAGTTCTTATCCCAAAGTCTATGGGTGCTAAATATTTCATTGATTTTAGGCCCATTACCCTCTGTAATTAACTTTTAAAAATTCTCACTAAAACTATGGTGAATAGGCTCTAATTACACCTTCTAATAATTATTGACCATCCTCAAAGTGGATTTGTGGTAGGAAGATAAAATATGGATGGTGTTATTGAAGTGCATGAGTTGACTCATTTTGTAGATAAAAGTAGAAGGCTAAGAACTTTCATCAAACTTGATATGCATAAAGGATATGATCAGGTCTCATGGAGCTTTTTTCTTAGAGTTCTAGAGAAATTTGGTTTCAATCCTTGCTAGATTAGATTGGTCAGAGCTTGTATATCATCAACAAAATTCTTAGTATTATTTAATGGATCATTGAATGGTTACTTTAGAAGTTGTAGAGGCATTCGTTAGGGGGATCTTATGTATCTATATCTATAAGAACAAAATATACTATTCTCAAGAAGGAAGCAGCATTCAAGGTAATCAAAAAGATAAAGTGTAAGAAGCAAGAATCAAGTAATGAATCATCCAGTGATGAAGAAGCTAATTATGGTAGAAGAGATAAGGACTATAGAAAATCCAGAGATCTAAAATCTATTAAATGTTTCAATTGTGGAAATCATATACATTTTACAACAGACTGTTAATAAGCCAATAATAACAATGGTGAAGAAAAATAGGATCACAAAAATAGGAAATCAAAAAGATACAAGCACCAAAATAAAATCAAGGATGGACAAAGAAAATAAGGAAAGAAGTTCTTTCAAAGGAAAAATAGGAGCTACTATATGGATAAGGCAAGTAAGTACTCAAGTGATAGTGATGCTAGTTTTTCATACAATGATAGAGATGAAGATCTTTTTATGACTGAAGAAAAAGAACAAGTTAAGAAAAGGACTCTAGTAATTCTTAAATTTTTTAGATGTGGTAACTTTGGACATCTTGAAGATAGTTGTACTAGGAATTTTTATAGTTTCAATGATGTTAAATATGAATATACACTTGAAGGACTAGAAGAGAATATTCTAATGACATTAGAAGGAGTAGATGATCCTACATAAGACAAGTCAATAGAAAATAAAGATATCGACAAAGGTAAGCAAATAGAGGAATATTCAGAAGAGAATGGATATGATATCAAGGGAGAACTTATTTATGCCCTTGGCATAGTAAAGAAGGTAAGAAAACAACACTCTAAACTTTAAATTCATTTTCAAGAATGTGATGAAGAGAGAAGATTGCTTATAAAGGATTTAGAAAAATTAAAGGCTAAGGCAAAAAGGTTCAAGGATAAGTTATAATAAAAGGCATTAGAATGTGAAAAGTTAGCACAAGAAGTGGCACTACTCATAAAATATTTATAAGACTCTAAATTCAAGCTAAAAGAGTTCAAAAATATCTCAAAGAACTTGGATAAGTTCATCAACATACAAAAGCCTACATCAAGCAAAACAAGTCTTGGATTTGAACAGGTTCAAAAGAAACAAGAAGAAAAGTCAACCTCAAGTTCTGAAGAAACTTCAAAAAAAGAAACTTTAGAAAAATAATATAGTGTAAGTGAAAGTGAGACATCTGAGGATGAGTTGGACAGCAGAAAGTTCAAAAAAAGAAAGAAGAATGCACAAAGAATATACAAATGGAACAAAAATAAGATAGGTCAAGAGATACTAGGAGACCAATGAGTTCAAGACAAGGAGGCTTCAATGCAAGATGATTTTTATGTCATGGGTTTGGGCATGTGGATTCATAGTGCAGGATATAGGGAAGACAAGAATATGGGAATAGATAGCTTTTACATGGGTATTGATACTCATGTAATTAGTTTGGTCACAAGGTAATAAATTGTAGAGTTCATGATAGAAGAGGATAGGGCTTCACTAGGATAAATCCTAAGATATTTTCACCTCCAATAAATAATAAAATTAAGTCTTATAAGTGCAATAATGACGGTCACACGACAAAGTGGTGTAGAGCAGACATTCCAGAATCAAGCAGGAACAAGAACATGAACATAAATAGGAACTTGGATATGAAAAGGAATAGGAACAGGAACAAGAACAGGAATAGAGTTAGAAATGTAGACATGGACAAGAACATGGACATGGAAAATGGTCAAAGGAGACAGAAGGTTCAGATAAGAAGGAAAGAGGATAAAGGTAAATAACAGTGCTTTCTAGGAGTAGAAATCCTCCTACCCCATAATTAACCACCTCAAGAGGAGGTGGAAGAGGGGCTAAGCTAAGATAATCATTCTTATCCCCAAGCTCCAAGGGTGAACCTTTGACATTGATGTCAAAGGGGAGAGATTTGAGTAAGAGGGAGAGCTTTTAGTTAGGGGGAGCAAAAAAAGTTTCAGTATTGGCATTTTTAAAGAGTGGTTGCCATCAATGACAAAGCGGAAGATTGTTGGAAATTTGAGCAAGTTTGTAAGCAAAGTTAAGTTGTCATTTATTTCTAAAGGAATGCAATTGATTGGTTCCAAAAGAGTTTCATAATGTATTATGAAGCATGACCAAAAAGGTTTTTCATTAAAACCCTGACGAAGCAAAAAATAAAGTATAATAATTTTATTGAAGAACACAATCTTATACTGAGAGGGGGGGATGAACAGTATAAGAACTCTTTTTCATTTTTATTTTATACTTCAAAATAGTAAAGCAATATACCCAAAGCAATATCAAAGCAATGCACAAAATCATCCATAAAGTGACACCAATTTTAACGTGGTTCACCCAAAATGCCTGGGCTACGTCCACAAATCTTTTCTCTAAAATTTATCTCAAAGTTCTTTGGGAAACCTTCCCAATTACAATGTTTATGAGCCTCGTATCAAACGAGATACCTTCCCCCAATCTGAATTTATGAGCCTCTGCTCAAAGGAGATACCTTCCCCCAATCTGAATTTATGAACCTCTGCTCAAAGGAGATACCTTCCCATCTGCTCTGGATATGATCCCTCAGAATATCAACTGTCTCTACCTCTTGCTAGCACGTGGAACTCATTTCCATCGAAGACCTCCTGTCCTCAATTCTTAGCCTAAGAGACCCCTTCCTTCTATGATCACATCCACAACAGCTCAGCAACCTGTACCAAACATAGTCAATCGGTCTAGTACAAGTCTTCCTCTGTTTGTCAGATCTGTCCTCAGGTTCTTTGATAGAACCAATGTACCTCTGTCCTCATGTTCTCTAATAGAACTATCAATCTCAGCTCACAAGTCCTCTGCTAGGACCTATCCAAATCTTCTCACAAGTCCCCACCATAACCTGTCCAAAACCTACTCACAAGTACCCAACATAACATGTCCACAACCTGTTCACAAGTCCCCAATGAAACCTATCCAAAACAGCTCACAAGTTCATCAAGAAAAACTTGCTTAGCATGAACCCACAAAGAGAATTGTTAGAGACCCAATGTGATTCATCAACCTCATAGAAGCATAAAGAGAATTGTTAAAGACTCAATATGTTCTATACTTAACTCCCAATCTCAATCTCAAATCTCATAGAAACATAAAGAGAATTGTTAGACTCAATATGTTCTATACTTAACTATCAATCTCAATCTCAAATCTCAAAAGAATAAGATAGATGTAGTATGCTTTTCTCAAGAACATGAAACACAACCCAACAATTGCCAAACAAGCAATATCTCATATAACAATGATACTCATGTTCTTTCCACAACCAATATATTTTCTCAACCAATTAGGGCTTTAACAACAATGCTTATAGACAAGGTTTAACCAACATCATTCAACTCAACATTAACCTTGAAGCATTCAACCAATCATCACAAGAAAAGGAAACAAGTAGAAATCCTTTTCCCTCCAAATATATTTGAACAAAACAACCACCAACACAATATCACCAAATGCAAAGAATAACTTGCTCAAATCAACTCAAAGGAGTACGCCAAATATCATGAATCAAGTAAAGCAATAACTTGATCAAACAACCTCTATGGAAGCAACTCAACCATCAAACTCAAAACAACCAACCAAGGGTTCCACCAACTCAATGCAAGTAGCGTGACTCACAAATACAAACCCTAGGGCACAAAGCTTCCAGTATCTCAAACAAAAAATTATGCATTCATCAAAAACTCTCCTTAAGGATAACAATGCATAAGTAGTCTTCAACAAACCAAAAAATAGGATTTGCACCCAATCAAAGAAAACCTAGTTGAAAACCTTTTCACTCCAACCTTATTTCAGAAAACATACACCAATCATACTCATAAGAAGAATGTGCCCATACCTTATTGGAGTAGAAGAAAATTGATCCTTAAAGTCGTCACCACACACAACCCTCAAACTTCCAACCAAGTTAGGGTTAGAACCAAGATAAATGAGCATATATAAAAACTTTCCTTAGTACACCTTTTAGCTTCTCTTCTTTTGAAAACAATCACCAAAGAAGCCAAAAACACAACAACCAAAACTTACACCTTATATCTCCAATTTAAACTTTTAGCATAGCAAAAGACTAATCTCAAAAATACAACCAAAGAAATATCCCCTTATTTCTCCTATGTCTTTTAAACAATGCTAAACAATGCCACAAATTATATGAAGAAATTAATCACCTTAGAATGGCTACCCTTGAAGAATCCAAAAAACACGAAATGGCTACCCTTGACAAATCCAAAAATTGCAGAATGGCTACCTTGACGAAACCGAAAAACGTGGCACAAAAATAAGTTTTAACAAAAATGTGACTTAATCCATGCACAGCTCCCTCCGTGAGAATCAAAATGCAGACCTCCGCCTATGCAAAGCCCAAATGCAGCCTATGCTGCCACTAGCCCACAAGGGGCTAACGAAGTCTAAGACAGACTTCCTACCACTTCAAGGAACAAGCACTTCGTAAGTTTTTCAAACGCGAGCTCTCTTCTTCCGCGGCGTCAATAGAGCATCGATCACAGCCAAAAATTAATGCATTCAAAATTTTGAAGAGGAGTTAAATCTTAGGATCCTTCCCATATTTATATTCCAATCGTGGACTTTAGAACACGTCGGCGGCAGAGAAATGTAATTTCGATTTTAATCGAAATTGCTTTCTAAAGGGTTTAAAAACCCTTAATTAATTTTAATAAATTAAGAATAAAAAAGGTTTAAAAACCTTTAAGTATTTTTAATAAATTAAAAATAATTTCTCCTTTAATTAATTAAATAATTAATTAATTAAAACCTTGAAGGGTTTTAAATAATAATTAAATAAATAATAAAGAGAACCTCCATTGGTTTTAATAAAAACCATTTAACTTGGTTTTAATAAAAACCCTATCCAAAAACCTTATCCAATGGAATCTCTCCGGATTCTCTTAAGAATATTCTCTTGGAATCTTTCACCTTTGAAGCCAACACATCCTTTTAACATTAATGCCATTTCCTTTTGACATCAATGACAACTCATAGACAAGGAGCTTGGATGTCAAACCCAAAATTGCCAACAATCTCCCCCTTTGTCATTGATGGCAAACCATGCTTCTCAACAACAAAAACACAACATAAACAGCTCCCCATGTCTTAAGGCTCTCCCCCTCACTCAAATCTCTCCCCCTTTGTCATCAATGGCAAAGGGTCACCTTTGGGGCTTGATACTAAGAATGAGCATCTTAGCTTAGTCCCTCCCCCACCTCCTGTTGAGGTGATTAATTCTGGGGTGGGAGTAAAACTTCCATTAGGCACTGATCGTCATCAGCGTCTATAACTTCCTTTCCAGGCCTTCTCTTGAACTCTTTGTCCATATTCCTATTCCTGTCACTATTCTTGTTCTTTTTCTCATCCTTGTTATTATCCATGCCTTGATCCTTGGACTTGATCATGCCATTGTTCCTGTTCCTGTATTCTGGAATTTCAGCTCTACACTGTCTAGCTGTGTGACCTTCATTGTTGCACTTATAACAAGTAACAATGTTATTTCTTTGCTTTAAACATGATATTTGAATCCACCAGTTCTGACCAACCCTATTTTGGCCAACCTTGTTTTGACCAAACCTATTTTGACCAAACCTATTCTGGCCAAACTTGTTTTGACAAAATCTGTTCCTGTTATTTGCCTTGCAATAAACTGCCTTGTGCCCAAACTGTTGACAAGAGTAGCAATACCCTTGAAAGTAACTAGCACTTCTGAAACTGTCATTTACATTCTTCACTTGAGCCATGCAATATGAAGCCATGTGACCAAACCTGTGAGAAGCAAAACATCTACCTTGAAACTTTCCTTTATTTGACATCTTGGGTCTTGAAAACTTCTTCTTCTTCTCATTCTAAATTCCGTTTTCTGTTTCTGTGCATCTATCATTCAAGGACTCATGATCTGAAATACTTTCTTCATCAAAAATCTCTTCCGTTTGGAGTCTCTTACTAGACTCTTCAACTTGTTCCTTGTGTGACTTAACAAAACCAAGGCCTATTTTATCTGTTGTCTTTCTTTGACCTTTGATGAGTGACTTAACCTTTTTGGAGCTATCTTGAAACTTGTAAAGCTTATCCTTGTACTCTTTAGTTTCCTCTTTCAAAGAAGCCATTTTCTGTTCTAACTCACTATACTCAAGAACCTTAGACTCTAACTCATCTTTGAGTTCTTGTGTCTTAGCTATAGAGAAATCAAGATTTTCAATAAGATCATCTCTCTCCATACAACATTCATCTAACTTATCCTTGAGTCTAGCATTCTTCTTTATTTCCTTTTTCAAAGAACTAAGAGCACTAATAAGTTCACTTTCAAGATCCTTTATTTGATTTCCTTTTGAATCATCAAAGCCTTTTTTAGATTTCTTATCACTAGAGGTGCTACCCTTTTCAAAAACCATACATGCATCTTCCTTATAGTTTTCTAAAGCATCCTCATACATACTAGAAACCAAATCATTATTTGTGCAATCATCCTCAAGGTGACAAAAATTTCCACATCTAAGACATTTCATGATAATGAATCTATGTTTTGGTTCTTCCTCTTTTTCTAATATGAACAACATCTCATTTTCATTATCACTTGAAGAACTTTCACTATCACTACTAGAACACTTACTTGCCTTGTCTAGGTAGAAGCTCTTCTTGTGTTTGTGAGAGTACCTCTTTCCTTGATTGCTTTGCTCATATTTGTTTTTCCTATGATGCTTGTGCTTTTCATAATCCTTGCTCTTACAGTCCTATTTATCTTCATCACTTTCATCCTTGGCAACAGTACAATTAGTAGCATAATGACCAAACTTTCCACAATTGAAACATCTTACATTTTTCATACTTTTGTGCTTCTAGAGAACTTGCCTTTCTTGCTGTAATATGCCTCTTTATCACTAGAAGACTCATCACTATCTTGAATCTGTTTACCCTTGGATTCTTTTGTAGCCTTGAAAGCTGCCTCTTTCTTGACATCAACCTTCACTTGAGTTCTCAACTCAAATGTTGCAATTATACTATGGAGCTCATCCTTTTTCAATTTATCCAAATCTTTAGCTTCCTCAATAGCAAAAATATTTTCACTAAATCTATTAGGAAGAGATCTTAAAATCTTATCACAAACATCATTTTCAGCAAGCTCAAGACCTAAGTCTTTCATGGATTTAACAACCTCATCCATACGAAGCATGTAGTCACTAATATTTTCATCATAATTCATCTTGAGTTGTTCAAACATACCTTTCAAGTGTCTCAACTTGGCCTTTATGACATTTGTATCACCTGTATGAACCACCTTCAATTGATTCCACATTTCACTAGCTATCTTGTAGTGAATAACTTTGGTGAGATCTGCTTTCTGTAAGCCTTTCAGGATTGCATTCATTGCTTTTAAATTGTTGTGATGTAGGAGCCTTTCTTCTTTAGTATTAGGACCATGTTCAGGAATAGTGTACTCATCTTCAATCACTTCCCAAACCTCATTCCCAAGTGCCATTAGATGAACCTTCATCATTGCACTCCAAATACCAAAATCTGACCCATCAAGAATAGGTGCTGCATTGCCACTTGAATGATCCATTGTGTTCTTTACTAGCTTTTTCTTCAAGCTGTTAAACATTCTAAAGGCACCTGCTCTGATACCAATTGAAGAACACAAGCTTATACCGAGAGGGGGGGTGAACAGTATAAGACCTATTTTTCCTTTTTCTTTTATACTTAAAAACAATAAAGCAATATACCCAAATCAATATCAAAGCAATGCACAAAATCATCCACAAAGTGACACCAATTTTAACATGGTTCACCCAAAATTCCTGGGCTACGTCCACAAAACTTTTCTCTAAAATTTATCTCAAAGTTCTTTGGGAAACCTTCCCAATTACAATGTTTATGAGACTTTTCTCAAAGGAGATACCTTCCCCCAATCTGAATTTATGAGCCTCTGCTCAAAGGAGATACCTTCCCCCAATCTGAATTTATGAGCCTCTGCTCAAAGGAGATACCTTTCCCTCTGATCTGGATATGATCCCTCAGAAGATCAACTGTCTCTACCTCTTGCTATCATGTGGAATTCCTTTCCATCGAAGACCTCTTATCCTCAATGCTTAGCCTAAGAGACCTCTTCCTTCTATGATCACATCCATAGCAGCTCAGCAACCTGTACCAAACATAGTCAGTCAGTCTAGTACAAGTATTCCTCTGTCTATCAGATCTGTCCTCAGGTTCTTTGATAGAACCAATGTACCTCTATCCTCAAGTTATCTGATAGAACTATCAATCTCATCTCACAAGTATTTTGCTAGGACCTGTCCAAATTTGCTCGCAAGTCCCCACCGAAACCTGTCCAAAACCTACTCACAAGTACCCAACAGAACTTGTCCACTACCTGCTCACAAGTCCCCAACGAAACCTGTCCAAAACAACTCACAAGTTCACCAAGAAAAACTTGCTTAGCATGAACCCACAAAGAGAATTGTTAGAGACCCAATGTGATTCATCAACCTCATAGCAGCATAAAGAGAATTGTTAGAGACTCAATATGTTCTATACTTAACTCCCAATATCAATCTCAAATCTCATAGAAACATAAAGAGAATTGTTAGAGACTCAATATGTTCTATACTTAACTCTCAATCTCAATCTCATATCTCAAAAGAATAATATAGATGTAGTATGCTTTTCTCAAGAACATGAAACACAACCCAACAATTTCCAAACAAGCAATATCTCATATAACAATGATACTCATGTTCTTTCCACAACCAATATATTTTCTCAACCAATTAGGGCTTTAACAACAATGCTTATAGACAAGGTTTAACCAACATCATTCAACTCAACATTAACCTTGAAGCATTCAACCAATCATCACAAGAAAAGGAAACAAGTAGAAATCCTTTTCCCTTGAAAGATATTTGAACAAAACAACCACCAACACAATATCACCAAATGCAAAGAATAACTTGCTCAAATCAACTCAAAGGAGTAAGCCCAATATCATGAATCAAGTAAAGCAATAACTTGATCAAACAACCTCTATGGAAGCAACTCAACCATCAAACTCAAAACAACCAACCAAGGGTTCCACCAACTCAATGCAAGTAGCTTGACTCACAAATACAAACCCTAGTGCACAAAGCTTCCACTATCTCAAACCAGAAATTATGCATTCATCAAAAAATCTCCTTAAGGATAACAATGCATAAGTAGTCTTCAACAAACCAGAAAATAGGATTTGCACCCAATAAAAGAAAACCTAGTTGAAAACCTTTTCACTCCAACCTTATTTCAGAAAACATACACTAGTCATACTCATAAGAAGAATGTGCCCATACCTTATTGGAGTAGAAGAAAATTGATCCTTAAAGCTGTCACCACACACAACCCTCAAACTTCCAACCAAGTTAGGGTTAGAACCAAGATAAATGAGCATATACAAAAACTTTCCTTAGTACACCTTTTAGCTTCTCTTCTTTTGAAAACAATCACCAAAGAAGCCAAAAACACAACAACCAAAACTTACACCTTATATCTCCAATTTAAACTTTTAGCATAGCAAAAGACTAATCTCAAAAATACAACCAAAGAAATATCCCCTTATTTCTCCTATGTCTTTTAAACAATGCTAAACAATGCCACAAATTATATCAAGAAATTAATCACACCTTAGAATGGATGCCCTTGAAGAATTCAAAAAACATAGAATGGCTGCCCTTGACGAATTCGAAAATCGCAGAATGGCTGCCTTTGACAAAACCGAAAAACGCGGCACAAAAATACGTTTTAACAAAAATGTGACTTAATCCATGAACAGCTCCCTCCACGGGAATCAAAACGCAGACCTCCGCCTATGCAAAGCCCAAACGTAGCCTATGCTGCCACTAGCCCACAAGGGGCTAACGAAGTCTAAGACAGACTTCCTACCACTTCAACGAACAAGCACTTCGTAAGTTTTTCAAACGCGAGCTCTCTTCTTTCATGGCATCAACAGAGCATCGATCGCAGCCAAAAATTAATGCATTCGAAATTCTCAAGAGGAGTTAAACCTTAGGATCCTTCCCATATTTATAGTCCAATCGTGGAATTTAGAACACGTTGGTAACAGAGAAACGTAATTTCGATTTTAATCGAAATTGCTTTCTAAAGGGTTTAAAAACCCTTAATTAATTTTAATAAATTAAGAATAAAAAAGGTTTAAAAACCTTTAAGTATTTTTAATAAATTAAAAATAATTTCTCCCTTAATTAATTAAATAATTAATTAATTAAAACCTTGAATGGTTTTAAATAATAATTAAATAAATAATAAAAAGAACCTCCATTGGTTTTAATAAAAGCCATTTAACTTGGTTTTAATAAAAACCCTATCCAAAAACCTTATCCAATGGAATCTCTCCGGATTCTCTTAAGAAGATTCTCTTGGAATATTTCACCTTTGAAGCCAACACATCCTTTTAACATTAATGCCATTTCCTTTTGACATCAATGACAACTCATAGACAAGGAGCTAGGATCTCAAACCCAAAATTGCCAACATTTATTATACTAAGGAAGCTTAAAGTCAATTATAAATTAATTTATTAGTTAATTTACTTAACTTGAAAAGTTATTTAAATTAATTAATTAATTAATTTTTTGTTAATTATAAATTAATTTAAGGTTAAAACCCTAGAGTGGGTTTTAGATTTGAAATTCGAAAATCCAATTTTGAAAAGCGTCGACATGAGGAGGAATTTCAAATCAAGTATATAAGGGGGAGCACCCACATCATTAATAATTACCATGCCTTAGAAGATTGTGCGAGCATAGTAATCAGCACTGCGACCAAGGTAGAGAGAAAATGTGATTTTCACGTGAGAAGATGAGGAGTGTTGAAGGCATAAGAAGAAGGTATTTATCCTTCCTTCACGTTGACCTTCCTAGCCCACATGGTGAGTGCCCAAGCACCTAGCACATAGGCTAGAGGAGATGGTGGATCGAGTCAAGACGAATCCCCTTTTGATGGGAGTACAAGGTATGCATAATATTTGATCTCCGAAATTTTCAGAAGTTTAGTTGGGTAATTTAAAAATTAATTTTGCATGTTTATTATTTGGTTATAAGGTTGCAATGGAGTTATAAGTTTTGGCAAAATTAAATTTTCAATATTGTTTGCTCAAAGGTTTTGGTTGGAGTGAAAAGTGTTTGGTTGATATTCTATAGTGTTATAGTGTTGAATATTATTAAGAGTGGTTAATATCCTATGGTTTTGGATATTATTTTAAGAGTGGTTGATATATTAGGGTGCTGGTCACTATTATAATATTGGAGTTGATAAGGTATATCCAAGTATTTTGTTATGTATGATTTGTTGAGTGTAATTGAAAAAAAGAAGAAATAAGGCATTGATTATATTTTTCTCCAAGGAATATCTTTAAGGAAATATTGGAATAATATTTTTTCTTCTAACCTTCTTTAATTTGGCAATGAATTATTTATGGTTGTGGTAGATTTGTGAGGTCTATTCCTTATCATCAAGAAAAAGGTATGAGCACATTCTTCCATAGTTAAGTTGATTAATTGGTTTTCTGAAAAATATGTTTGGAGTGAAAAGGACTTGATTAGGGTTTCCTTATTAAGTATGTTTGAGTTAATGCTTCAAGGTTTTCTAGAATAAAGAGTTGTTATTGAAACCTTGTTTGATTAGCATTTTTGTTGAAGCCATTGATGGGGTAAATAAATTGAACTAGGGTTTGAGTATCATTGCTATAAGCATTTGTTTTAAAGTGAGTTATTGAGCAAAGAACTTGGACTAGGGTTTGAAAAGATCATGAGTATCATTGTTATGTGAGATTTATTGTTGAGCATTGTTGGGAACATTTTGAGTTGGTATTTACATGCTTGGACTAGGGTTTGTGAGAAAGGAGTGTTTCATTGAGTGATTGGTTGAGTAGAGTTGTTGACCCTAGTCAAGTGGATGTGTGAAGTTATTGTTCAAGTTTCATAAAATAAACTATTCTATATTTTGAATTGAGCATTGAGTTTATTTTGAAGAATATTGAGTCTCTAAAAATTCTCCTTATGTTTCTAAGAGAGTGATTGAAAGTGATTGAACATTGTTATGAGTATAGAGCATATTGAGTCTCTAAAAATTCTCTTTATGTTTCTATGAGATTTGGATAAAATCTGTGTGGAATTTTTGAGTAGATTTGAACAAGTTCTATGTGGACTTGTTGAGCATATTTAGACAAGGTCTATGTGGACTTGTTGAGCAGATTTGAACAAGTTATGTGTGGAATTATTGAGAAGATTTAGACAAGTTCTGTGTGGACTTGTTGAGCAAAATTGGATAATTTTTATGTGGAGTTGTTGAGCAGATTTAGACAAGTTCTATGTGGACTTGTTGAGTAGATTAGGAAATTTTTTGTGTGGTCTTGTTGAGCATATTTGAACAAGTTTTATGTGGACTTGTTGAGCATATTTGGACAAGTTTTGTGTGGACTTTTTGAGTTGATTAGGACATGTTATGGTTGTATTTGTTGAGCATATTATGATAAGTTTTGTGTGGACTTGTTGAGAATATTTGAATAATTTCTATGTGGAATTGTTGAGCAGATTTGAGGCAAGTCTTCTAGAGATGACTTGTGGACATATTAGTGTGAGCTTTTATGGAATCTTACAAGATAGATTTGAGATAAATATTTGAGAAGGCTTGTGAGTAGAGTTGATTTATTTTTTCAAACTTTGATTTAATGTTTGGGGTGGATCCAACATAGTTGAGTCAAGCTTTGAGGTAAGGCTTAAAGATAGAGATCAAGGACAGATTTGTGCTTGACCAAAGGACTGTGTTTAGTGAAGATTTGAGAGCATATTTTGGTGTAGATTTGAGGATAGGTTTATACTAGACAAAATATAGAGATTGAGAAGAACTGTAATAGATTGAAGGACTATGTTTAGTATAAACTTAAGACAGATCTTTGGAGGTGACAGAGTAAAGAGGATAGTAGTCTCTAGTGGATAGAGGTCCATTAGCTTGGGTAGTTAGGATAGGTCTTCTGAGTGGGTACAAGAGTCTTCAGTGGAGAGAGATCCACAAGCCAGTACAGAGGTGATAGTTGTCTTATATGGTATCACCAACCATAGTGGAGGAGAAAGAGTTCTCCTATGGATAGAGATCCACAAACTTGATATAGGGGATTAGTATCTCCTTTGGATAGAGGTCCATAAACATTGTAATAGGGAAAGGATTACCAAGAAGTTGATAGAGGAAATTTTAATGAAATATTTCTTCATGGAGTAGCACACATTGGGTGAACCACGTAAATTGTGGTGTCTCTATTTTGTGTGGTGTTTTTTGCATTGATTTGATTACTATTGTTGATATTGCTATGTATACATTGCATATATTGATTTGAAAATAAAAAGTAAAAAGTGGTCTTATAATATTCAGCCCCCTCGTAGTATAAGCTTGTGTTATTCATTTTATATCCCAAAGTACTCTATAACGCAACTAGTAGCAAGGGAGGCACAAAATAATTTGTAAGCGTGAGGTGCAAAGATTGAATCCCATGAGTTTGCATTTTACGATGTGAGGGAAGTGTTTTGGTAAAGACTACGTGCTAGGAGGAATACAAAGTAAATGCATAATCCATTTCTTTTATGTTGTGGCTCATAGCCCACATGGTGGGTGCACACCTTGCTGATGCACCTAGATGGCAGAGGTTCCAAGTTCAAAACCCGTTGAGGCATCTTTTTGCATTGTCTAAGGTATGCACTAGTTTCAAAATTTGCAGAGACCCAAATTTACGGAGATAATTTTTTTAAAGGTTTTAAATTGGAATTTGCATGCTATAAGGTTTATGTGAGGTAGATAAAATTTTTGGTATTTTTTTATGTTAAGGTTTGATTTTTGAGTGTTATGAGCTTATTGGGAGGAGTAATAAGGTGTGCCTTAGGAGTTAGAAATATTTTTTGAATATAAATTTAATAATTGTATTGGAAGGACAAATAAGGTTGATTAATTTGTGATATTTGACTTGGTGAAATATTCTTATGAGAATTTATTGAGAACCAATATTTGCTATCTAACCCTAGTATTGGGAAAATAAGTGGTTGTGATTGAAATAGGTGTTTGAGGTCAAATCATCTTCAAACAAGAGGTAAGGCCATATTATCCTTGAGAGTGATTTTTGGATGTTTATTTTAAGCAAAAAACCCTTGCAGAGCCACCTTGGCCTGAGAGACCACGATCAAGGGGTTCTACACCGTCAAAGTCACCCGAAAGTCATGCTCGCCTCTGTCCGAACCAATATTATCAATTGGAATTTAGGTACCCAATTCAACTTTTTGGTAGGGTGGATATTCAAACCTAGGACCTCCCTTAGAAGATTACCCTCTCCTCTCCAACTCATATACAATACTTGGGTGTGATTGTTGGATGTTATGAATATTAAGTTGGAGTGAAAAGGTTTATTTGGTAAGAATTATTGAGTTTGATTGTTAAAGGTTTTTTTGAGTGAAAGTTGATGGTAAGAAACCTTGTGTGATAAGCATTGTTGGAAATATTGAGTAAGCTTTCATATACTTGACTAGGGTTTTTGAAAAAATATGAGTATCATTGTTATGTGAAGTTGAGAGCTATACTGAACTAGGGTTTGTGCAAATAACATGAGTATCATTGTTATCTAAAGCATTGTTGAAAATAAATGAGTGAGATTTCATATGCTTAGACTAGGGTTTGTAAGCAATGAGTGCTTTATTGAGTGACTAATTGAGTAGAGTTTATTGAGCCTAGTCAACTGGAAGTGTTGAAGTGATAGTTCAAGTTCTGTAAAATAAATTGTTCTATATTCTAAATTGATTTGAAAAATAGATTTAAAGTGATTGAGCATTGTTGTGAGTGTGAAGCATATTGAGTCTCTAACAATTCTCTATATGTTTATGTGAGATTGAATAAGATTCTGTGTGAATCTTGTTTGTGTGATTGAAGAGGATTTTGTGTTAGATTGAGTTGAGTTGAGTAATATTTTGTGGAAGCCTACAATACAAATTTGAGGAAAGTCTTAGTAAACACTTGTTGATTAGATTGAACTAGTTCTAGTGAGGAATTATTGAGATTATTTGAGGTAAGTCTTTGTGAATACTTGTTGAGAATATTGAGCAAGTTCTAGTGAGGACTTGTTGAGAAAATTGAGCAAGTTCTAGTGAGGAATTGTTGAGCAGATTTGAGGTAAGTCTTGGTGAGGACTTGTTGAGAATATTGAGCAAGTTCTAATGAGGACTTGTTAAGGAGATTTGAGGTAAGTCTTTGTGAATACATGTTGAGTAGATTTGAGGTAAGTCTTGAAGAAGGCTTGTGGACACTTAGGTGTGCACTTTTGTGGAAACTTAGAATACATATTTGAAGATAGAGATTGAGAGCAAATTGGATAAGTCCTTGAGAGAACTTGTGGATAGACTTGAGGTAAGTCTTTTGAGAAATAAACGTGAGCAGATTTGATTAATTAATTTTTTCAAACCTTGAGTTAAGGTTTGGAGTAGATCCAGTAGATTTGATTTGTGATTGAGTCAAGCTTTTTATTATGGTTTGAGGAAAGAGATTGAAAAAAAAAATTCTACAAAAAAAGACTATGTTTAGTGTAGATTTGAGGATAGAGTTTGGTGCAGATTTGAGGATAGGTTTGTGCCAAACCAGAGATAGAGATTGAGCATATTTGTACTAGATCGAAGGACTATGTTTAGTGTAGATTTTAGATAGAGCTGAGAGTAAGCTTTGGAGGTGATAGAGTATTGAGGATGACTATCTCCAATGGATAGAGCTCCATTAGCTAGGGTAGTGAGGATGGGTCTTTTAAGTGAGGAAAAGAGTCTTCAAGTGGATAGAGATACATTAGCTAGTGCAGTAGAGGTAGTAGTTCTTCTAGAATATCATAAACCATAGTAGAGGAGAAATAAGTTCTCCTATGTATAGAGATCCACTAACTAGCTGAGGATATTGGTGTATCTTGTGGATAGAGATCCATGAACTTAATTAGGGTATTGGTGTCTCCTTTGGATGAAGGTTCATAAACATTGTAATAGGGAAATTTTTCCCAAGAGATTTGTTGAGAAAATTTTAGTGAAAAATGTTCTCTATGGAGTAGCCCACATTGGGTAAACCACGTTAAATTGGTGTCTCTATTGTGTGTGGTAATGTTTGCATTTCTTTGATTACTATTATTGATATTTCTATTGATACAATGCATAATATTGATTACTGTTCACCCCGATCCAAGTATAAGCTTGTGTTCTTCAATTGGTATCAGAGTAGGTTGTTTTGAAAGAGTTTAATAGATTGAAGGAAAATATTACAAGAACACAAATGGATTCTAAGAGTGGATCCTCAGATAATTCAACACCAGTGTTTGATGGGAGTGATTATGTATTTTGGAGTATGATAATGAAGATTCACCTGATGGAACTTGGAAATGAAATATGGGAAGTAATTGAAAATGGATACACACCACCAACTACTCCACCTACAAATAAAAATGGTAAGATTCTACATCATTACAATTCAAGAGAAATGAATGCAATTTTGAGAGGTTTGCATAGAACAGAGTTTGTTAAGGTTATGCACTACAAGTCAGCAAAAGAAATTTGTGATAGGTTGCAAGGCATATATGAAGGAGATGAAAAGGTCAAAAAGGTAAAGATGTGAAATCTCAAGGGACAATTTGAAGATCTAAAAATCAAGGATGAGGAAAACATTAATGCTTATCTACTTCATGCAAGGACTTGTACTTGAGGTTCAAGAATCTGATGTTTGTGATAAGATCTTAAGATATCTCCCATAAAGATTTAGTGAAAATATTTTTTCTATAGAGGAATCAAAATATGGTGATATTTTGACAAGGGATGAATTACTTGGCATTCTTACATATTTTGATATGAGAACAAAATAGGAACCTTATATCCAAATAATAAGCAACCTTCAAAAATACTTAGAAGACAAAGGGTAAGAATTTAGATTCAAGCAATGAGTTATCTAGTGATGAAGAAGCAAATTATGGTAGAAAGAACAAGGTTCCAAGAATATTTAAAGATGCAAAATATATTGGATGTTTCAATTGTGGAAAGTATGGTCTCTATGCAATTTATTATCAAGAATCTAGAAATAGCAATGATGAAGAAAAACATGATCATAAGAACAGGGAATCAAAAAAATATAGGTACCAAAAGAAAAGTAGCGATATTCAAAATAAGTTCTTCTGAAGACAAAATAAGAGTTTATATGTAGACAAGGCAAGTAACTACTCAAGTGATAGTGATAATAGTTCCTCATATAATGATAAATATGAAGTTATATTTTTGGTAAAATAATAGGAAATGATTAGAAAAAGGTCACCAATAATCCTCAAGTGTTTTAGATATGGTAACTTTGGTCATATTGAAGATAGTTGTACAAAGAGTGGTTTCAGTTTTAGTGATAATGGATATGAAGATACACTTGAAGGACTAGAAGAGAATATTCCAATGACATTAGAAGAAGGAGGAGGTGATCCTATATAAGATAAATCAAAAAATAATGAAAATGTTTTCAAAGGTAGACAAATAGATGAAGAATATAAAACATGAGAATTTGATATTGAAGGTGAACTTATTCATGCCCTTGATGCATTAAAGAAGGTAAGAAAGAAAAACTTGATGAGCAAGGTGCAACCAAAGTATTTTCATTGTTGTCAACACAGTTAGGTTGATCAGTTGATGCAATGGATAGGAGTTGATTGATGAGCAAGGTGATGGACAGGAGTTGATTGATGAGCAAGGTGCAGCCAAAGTATTATCATTGTTGTCAACACAGACAGAGGATCGGTTGATGCAATGGACAAGAGTACAGAGCAGTAGATAGATCAGTTGATGCAGTGGATAGGAGTTCAGAGGTCAATCAGAACATGTACAGTGAATTTCCAAGAAGACAAAAGTGGCCCAGATTCAAAAAATCAAAGAAAAAGACAAGTAAGAAAACTGTCGCGATATCGCGACATGTTTTCTATCGTGATTTCACGACATGGATGAGGAGAGAGAAGGCACAAGAAAAATTGTCATGATTTTGCGACATGGTCGAGGAGAGAGAAGGCACAAGCAAAATTGTCATGATTTCGTGACATGGACGAGGAGAGAGAAGGCATAAGCAAAATTGTCATGATTTCATGACATGGCCGAGGAGAGAGAAGGCGCAAGCAAAATTGTCATGATTTCGTGACATGGACCAGGAGAGAGAAGGCGCAAGGAAAACTGTCACGATTTCATGACATGTTGGCAAAGAAGAAGGCAAGTAAGAAAACTATCACGATTTCACGACATGTTTGGAGAAGAAGGCGCAAGCAAAGAAAACTATCACGATTTCATGACATGTTCGGAGAAAAGGCATAGGCAAAGAAAAGTGTCATGATTTCATGACATGTTCGGAGAGAAGGAGCTTGCAAAGGAAAGTGTCACGATTTTGCAACAATTTGCAAGGACTGTACGGATGAGAAAGTGTCATGATTTCACGACAGGTTTGAAGAGAAAGCGCCAAGGAGAGAAAGTGTCACGATTTCATGATAGGATCGAAGAGAAAGTGCCAAGGAGAGAAAGTGTCACGATTTCATGACAGGGTCGAAGAGAAGTGCAAGGAAGAGAAGTGTGTCACGATTTTGCAACATGTTCTGTTTTCGCTGGCCAAAGACATAAAAGGCACAAGGCAGAGAAAGATGTCACGATTTCGCGACATGTTTCGTTTTCACGGGAAAAAGGCAGAAGAAGGCACAAGGCAGAGAAAGATGTCGTGATTTCGTGACATGTTAGATTTTTGCTGGGGTATGCGAAGAAAAGTGTACGGAAGAGAAAGATGTCATGATTTCGTGACATGTTCCGTTTTCGCTAGTTGAAGCCAAGAAGAGTAGCGAGAAGCGAAAGATGTCACGATTTCGTGACATGTCAGGTTTTCTCTAGTGCAGGCAGAATAGAGTGCAAGGAAGCGAAAGATGTCACGATTTCGTGACATGTTAGGTTTTCGCTAGTGCAAGCAGAGAGGAGTGTACGAAAGTGAAAGATGTCACGATTTCATGACATGTCTAGTTTTCATGGGTGCAAGCCAAGAAGTGAACAAGGAGGCAAAAAATGTCACGATTTCACGACATGTCTTGTTTTCATGGGTAAAACGCTAAGAAAATTCAAAGGGGCAGAAATGTCACGATTTCGTGACAGGTCACATTAGCATGAAGGAAGAAGAAGAACCCAGCCGAAGTAAAGTTAACTGAAGAAGAACTGCAATTACAAGGGAATTTGTAGAGGAAAATCATGCAGCTAAGTAAAGAAGAGTTAACTGGAGTCAGAACTATAGTTGCAGGGGGTGTTGCAAAGACAATCATGCAGTTAAATAAGAATAGTGAACTGAAGTAATTAAGGCGATCATGAGGACAGATTATAGTGACGATGAAACATAAGTCTTTACTCAGATTACAGGAGTCATTATAAAGAAATATCATGCATGTAGTGGTTAACGAAAGTCATCGACGAAGACCCACGAGTTGGATAGAGAAACATCTCAAAGACCAAACAAAGAACCGCTCTATTAATAAGTTTGCATGTGAGAATAAAAAAGTTGTTAATATTAATAGGCGCATGCGTGATTACAGAAGTAACAAAAGAAAAGGAGTCTCAATGAGATATAGGGTTATAAAATGGCAGTCGTGCAAAGAATTTAGTTGTCGCTAATAGTGAGAAAAGTGTCACCGTATAGAGGAGAAGTGCTACGAAAAAGGGCAGAGAGAGTGCAGCTGAGTGAGCCGTAAGAAAGTCGTAAGAGTGAGCCGTGAGACAGGGCTGGAAGAGTGCGGTAAGCAGAACCGTTGGAGTGGGTGTGTTTCATGAATTGAAATAGAGATTGGATGAGCAATAGACCAGTGAGGGTCTTGTAAAAGTGAAGGCATTTTTATGTCAAAAAGATTCAAAATAGAATTCTGAGTTGGTGCTTGGAATTAGGGGTTGGTGCTCCTTTCTGTGGGTGCTGGTAAATTAGGGGTTGGTGCTCCTTTCTGTGGGTGCAGATAAATTAGGGGTTGGTGCTCCTTCCAGTGGGTGCTGGTAAATTGATTGTAAAGTTGGTGCTTTGCAAAGGCTGGATTTGGATGGGAGTCCAAGCAGTCTATTTTTGAGGAGTAGCCAAAACTGGTGAACCTCGGTAAATCTTGTGTTGTGGTTAGCTCTCTTGTTATATTTTCTTTATCTATTTTAAGTTCTCATTATTTCAGATTTAAGAGTTGCAGATTTAAGTTTAAATAGCTACACTGATTCACCCCCCCTCTCAGTGCCATTGTAAGTCTAACAATTGGTATCAGAGCAAAGTTCCTGAACAAGCTCAATCGGCTAAGGTGATCTGGGAAGTGTCACAATGGCAGTTGGTGAAGGATTCTCATCAAACAAAGCTCCATTGTTTGACGGGACTAACTACGCATTCTAGAAAATCAGGATGCAGACATATCTATGTGCGTTGGGATACGACATATGGGACTCAGTGGAAAGTGGATACACAATACCTACCACTCCTCCAACCGATGCTGTCGGTAAGAAACTGTTTGAGAATGATTCAAAGGCAAAGAATGCCATCATGTGCGGTGTAGCAAACAGTGAACTGGTAAAGATCATGAGCTATAAAACGGCAAAAGAAATATGGGACAAATTGGAGAGCATTCATGAAGGAGACGATAAGATCAAGGAGGCCAAGTTGCAAACTCATCAAACTCAGTTTGAAGTGCTAAAGATGAATGACGATGAGAACATAGCGACATATATGCTGAGAGTAAATGAAGTCATTAATGCCATTAGAGGACTCGGCGAGAAAATTGAAGACTCTGTAATCGTAAAAAAGGTACTAAGAACTCTTCACAAAAGATTTGATTCTAAAGTATCAGCTATAGAAGAAGCCAAAGATCTAAATAAGTTTAGTATGGATGAGATGCATGGTTCATTGACTACGTATGAGATGAGAATAGGAAAGTCTGATCCCACAGACAGAGAAGCTATGTTTAAAGCCCACAAACATACGAAAGCAAAACAAGAATCCGAAGATGAAGAGACATCAGATGAGATGGAAGCAAACTTTGTCCAAAAACTAAAAAGGGGACAAGGAAAATACAGAGGAAAGCTACCATTTAAATGTTTCAGCTGTGGAGGCGTTGGGCATGTTGCAGCTAAATGTCCACGAAATATGGAGAATGAAAGTGATGAAGAATCGCACCGAGAAAGAAGTGACTGGAAGAAAAAGACAAATTTCAGAAACAACCACTTCAAGAAGAAAAGTTTCATATCCAAGAATGTCAGCTCCTCTGAAGACAGATCCGGTGAGGATTCTGAAGAAGAAATAGGTGAAACTCTGTTCATGGCATTCGAAGAAGAAAATACAAAAGAAGAACAAGAAAGTGATGAAAACCTTGAGGCTGAGGCTGAAGTAAATCTAAGAGGTGAGTTGATAGCCGCACTTGAAGAACTGAGGATAGAAAAGAAAAAGAACAAAAGACTATCCAAGAAATTGGAAGAATATGGGGATGAGATTGAAGATCTCTTCTTACAGGTTCAAAAGGCCAAGAAATCAGAAGAAGCCTTGAAGACACACCTGGATGATGAGAATTATGTATGCAACACAAGTGAAGAAGAATCTAACAAAGTTATTGTTGATCTAAAGCTGCAAGTAGAACAGTACAAAAGGATTGAAGATATTCTCAGGTCTCAAATCAATGAGAAAGAGACTATTTTCTGCCAACAAGAAGAAGAGATTGTTTCATTGAAGAAACAACTAGTAGAGGCCAATGTAAATCTCAAATATGAGAAGAGCACAGAGTTGCTAGATAAAATGATAAAGCAACAAAGAAGCTCCACAACTAAGCTTGGTCTTGGATATGAAGTTGAACAACCATCATCTTCCAAAAATGCAAAGAAGAAGAAGTTCACTGATGAAGGAAAGAAGAAAGAAAAGCCTGAAGCTGAATCTTCAAAAGGAAGAAAATCTCAAAGGAAATCTACAGCAAAGCAACCACAACAAAAGAGGTTCTCTCACTCTCACTCTTTTCATAATAATGCTTTTAACGGCTATTGTTTTAGATGCAACCATTATGGTCACCGGGCAATTTATTGTGGATTGAATAATAATTCAAGGAGTTATGCTGGTAGAAATACATCTACTCTTCTGAGTGAACACCATGTGCAATGTTTTAAATGTAATGGTCATGGGCACATAGCAAGGTTTTGTCCAAGCACCTCTGCAACTAATCTAAGACAAGACCACAGATTCCATCAGAAACAAAGAGTGCAACATAGACAGGAAAATAATTATCCTTCAAGAATGCACAAGAGACAACCACCCAAGAGAAATGTTCAGGTTCACGAAAAGGTTCAAAATGTGGATGCAGGTGAAAATTCTCAGCCTAAGTTCAAGAAAAACTGGAGAAAGAAAGAAGAACGGGAATCCTGTCTCCTTGGACTGAAGGAGACTACTCAGCTATTGCACTAAGCCACTCCAGGTGGCACATCCTCAGGGGGAGTAACATTAAAGTTTTATTTTAATACTCCTATGTATTTGATTGGTTATCTGAGGATGAATGGCAGGCAGTCGGGAAACTGTCATATAGTTGTTAAAGTGTGTTTTTCAGTTTATGCAGTGGTTTGAGGTAGTGTTGTGTGTGTGTGGAAGTGCCGTGAAGGGTGATGACTGGTTGAGTTGCTTTCATAAGAGGTTGTTTTGATCAAGTTAATGCTTTACTTGATACATGATTTGGGCTTACTCCATTGAGATTGATTTCAGCATGTCATTCTTTGCATTGGTGATTTATGTTGGTGGCTGATTTGTTCAAATACCTTTGGAAGGAAAAGGATGTCTACTAGTTTCCTTTTCATGTAGTGATTGGTTGAATGCTTCAAGGTTAATCTTGAGTTGAATGATGTTGATTAAACCTTGTCTATAAGCATTGTTGTTAAAGCCCTAATTGGTTGAGATTGAGATGAGATTGAGATTGGGAGTTAAGTATAGAACATATTGAGTCTCTAACAATTCTCTTTATGCTTCTATGAGGTTGATGAATCACATTGGGTCTCTAACAATTCTCTTTGTGGGTTCATGCTAAGCAAGTTTTTCTTGATGAACTTGTGAGCTGATTTTGACAGGTTCTAGTGAGGACTTGTGAGCTACTTTGGACAAGTTCTATGTGAGCTTGTTAAACAGGTTCTTAGTGAGCCTATGACAGAGTACAGAGGGTTGAGGCTCAGAAGACAGTGTGAAATGAAGTGGTCACATATTCCCAAGAATAGACTAAGATTTGACTAGCCATCGGGATCAAATTCTCAGGGGGAGCATTTATGCATTTGTTTACCTTATTGCTCATGTTTATGATTTCTGCTAACTATAATAATTTTTGCCTAAGAATGTTGTGCATGGACTCAGGGGGAGTTTTGTAGCCGCCCTTTGGTATTATTGTCAAAGGGGGAGAAGAATTACAGGTAATTGCAGACAATTACGTGTGTTGCCAACAATTCCAAAGGGGGAGATTGATGAGCAAGGTGCAACCAAAGTATTGTCATTGTTGTCAACACAGTCAGGTTGATCAGTTGATGCAATGGATAGGAGTTGATTGATGAGCAAGGTGATGGATAGGAGTTGATTGATGAGCAAGGTGCAGCCAAAGTATTATCATTGTTGTCAACACAGACAGAGGATCGGTTGATGCAATGGACAGGAGTACAGAGCAGTAGATAGATCAGTTGATGTAGTGGACAGGAGTTCAGAGGTCAGTAAAAACATGTACAGTGAATTTCTAAGAAGACAGAAGTGGCCCAGATTCAAAAAATCAAAGAAAAAGACAAGTAAGAAAACTATCGCGATATCGCGACATGTTTTCTGTCGTGATTTCGACATGGACGAGGAGAGAGAAGGCACAAGCAAAATTGTCACGATTTCGTGACATGGTCGAGGAGAGAGAAGGCACAAGCAAAATTGTCATGATTTCACGACATGGCCGAGGAGAGAGAAGGTGCAAGCAAAATTGTCATGATTTCGTGACATGGCCAAGGAGAGAGAAGGCACAAGCAAAATTATCATGATTTCATGACATGGACCAGGAGAGAGAAGGCGTAAGGAAAACTGTCATGATTTCATGACATGTTTTCAAAGAAGAAGGCAAGTAAGAAAACTATCGCGATTTCGTGACATGTTTGGAAAGAAGGCGCAAGCAAAGAAAACTATCACGATTTCATGACATGTTTGGAGAAAAGGCACAGGCAAAGAAAACTGTCACGATTTCGTGACATGTTCGAAGAGAAGGAGCTTGCAAAGGAAAGTGTCATGATTTCATGACAATTTGCAAGGACTGTATAGATGAGAAAGTGTCACGATTTCATGACAGGTTTGAAGAGAAAGCGCCAAGGAGAGAAAGTGTCATGATTTCGTGACAGGATCGAAGAGAAAGTGCCAAGGAGAGAAAGTGTCACGATTTCATGACAGGGTCGAAGAGAAGTGCAAGGAAGAGAAATGTGTCATGATTTCGTGACATGTGTTTTCGCTGGCCAAAGACAGAAAAGGCACAAGGCAGAGAAAGATGTCACGATTTCGTGACATGTTCTGGTTTCACAGGCAAAATGCAGAAGAAGGCATAAGGCAGCGAATGTGTCATGATTTTGGGACACGTCAAATTTTTTTTGGGGTTTGCGAAGAAGAGTTTACGAAAGATAAAGATGTCACGATTTCGTGACATGTTCCATTTTTTCTGGTTGAAGCCAAGAAGAGTAGCGAGGAAGCGAAAGATGTCACGATTTCGCGACATGTCAGGTTTTCACTAGTGCAGGCAGAACAGAGTGCAAGGAAGCGAAAGATGTCATGATTTCATGACATGTCTAGTTTTTGCTAGAGCAAGCAGAGAGGAGTGTACGAAAGCGAAAGATGTCACGATTTCGCGACATGTCTTGTTTTTGCGGGTGCAAGCCAAGAAGTGAACAAGGAGGCAAAAAATGTCGCGATATCGCGACATCTTGTTTTCATGGTCAAACGCCAAGAAAAGTCAAATGGGAAAAAATGTCACGATTTCGCGACACGTCGCATTGGCGTGAAGGAAGAAGAAGAACCCAGTCAAAGTAAAGTTAACTGAAGAAGAACTACAATTACAAGAGAAGTTGTAGAGGAAAATCATGCAGCTAAGTAAAGAACAGTTAACTGGAGTCAGAACTACAGTTGTAGGGGGTGTTGCAAAGACAATCATGCAGTTAAATAAGAATAGTGAACTGAAGTAATTACGACAGTTATAGGGACAGTTATAGTGACAGTAAATAGAAGTCTTTACTGCAGTTATAGGAGCCATTACAAAGAAATATCATGTAGCAGTTTTTACTAAAAGTCATCAGACGAAGACCATGAGTTGGATAAAGAAACGTCTTGAAGACCAAACAAAGAACCGCTCTATTAATAAGTTTGCATGTGAGAATAAAAAAGCTGTTAATATTAATAGGTGCATGCATGATTACAGAAGTAACAGAAGACAAGGAGTCTTGATGAGATATAGGGTTATAAAAGGGCAGTCGCATAGAGAATTTAGTTGTTGCTAAAAGTGAGAAAAGGGTCATCACGTAGAGAAGTGCTGTGAAAAAGTACAAAAAGAGTGCAGCTGAGTAAGCCGTAAGAGTGAGCCATGAGAAATGGCTAGAAGAGTGCGATAAGCAGAACCGTTGGAGTGGGTGTGTTTCATGAATTGAAACAGAGATTGGATGAGCAATAGACCAGTGAGGGTCTTGTAAAAGTGAAGGCATTTTTATGTCAAAAAGATTCAAAATAGAATTCTGAGTTGGTGCTTGGAATGAGGGGTTGGTGCTCCTTCCAGTCGGTGTTGGTAAATCAGGGGTTGGTGCTCCTTTCTATGGGTGCATATATATTAGGGGTTGCAGATAAATTAGGGGTTGGTGCTCCTTCCAGTGGGTGCTGGTAAATTGATTGTAAAGTTGGTGCTTTGCAAAGGCTAGATTTGGATGGGAGTCCAAGCAATCTATTTTTGAGGAGTAGCCAAAACTGGTGAACCTCGATAAATCTTGTGTTGTGGTTAGCTCTCTTGTTATATTTGCTTTATCTATTTTAAGTTCTCATTATTTCAGATTTAAGAGTTGCAGATTTAAGTTTAAATAGCTACACTGATTCACCCCCCCTCTCAATGCCATTGTAAGTCTAACAAAACTCCCAATTTGAGCTTCAATTTCAAGAATGTGATGAAGAGAATGGAAAATATATAGAGGATCTAAATAAGTCAATGGCTAAGACAAGGAAGTTCAAATATAAGTTATAAGCAAGGGTATTAGAATGTAAAAGGTTAGAACATGAAGTGCCTACAGTAAGGGAAGAAATAAAAGAGTCTAAATATAGGTTACACAGGTTTGGAAGAAGCTCAAAGAATTTGGATATGATTATCAAGACAAAAAAACCTACATCAAACAAGACAAGTCTTGGTTTTGAATATGTAAAAAAGAAATAAGGAGAGGAGTCAACCTCAAGTTCTGAAGAAGAAGAAAATTTAGAAGAAGAGAGTGTAAGAGATAGTGAGACTTCTGAGGATGAGTTAGACAACAGAAATTTTAAAAAGGAAAGGAACAATGCACAAAAGAGGACTAAATGGAACAAAAACTAGCACAAGGTAAAAGAGACTGAGAGACCAATGCGGTCAAAGCAATATAGTTTTAATGGATGATGCTTCTCATCTCATGGGTTTGGGAACAAGGCTACACAGCGCATGACACATGAAAGATAGAAATATGGGAAATTCAAAAATAGGTAATATTTTCAAGGATATTGCTACTCTTGTAATCATTTTGGTCACAAGATAATGAATTGCAGAGTTCATGGTAGGAATAGATATGGCTTCACTAGAAGAAATCCTAAGAAATTTATGCCTCCAATGAATAATAATAGTAAGTGTTATAAGTGCAATAATTATGGACATACAAAAAAGTGGTGTAGAGCATAAATTCTATAGACAAGAAGGATCAAGAATAGTCAGATAAATTAGAAGGACTAGATGAGAAGGAAAGTGAACAAAGATAAATATCATTGCATGCTAGGAGTAGAAATAATCCCACCCTAGAATTAACCACCTCAAGAGGAGGAGGGGGAGGGACAAAGTTAAAATTTTCATTATTAGCCCTGAGCCCCAAAGATGGCCCTTTGCCATTGATGACAAAGGGGGAATGATTTGAGTAAGGGGAACATATTTGAGTCAGAAGGAAAGAATTTAGTTAGGGGGAGCAATTTCTCAAGGGGAGCAGAAAAAAAAAGGTTAAAGAAACGGTAAAAGGAAATTGGGTTGCCATCAATGAAAAAGGGAGAGATTGTTGGGAGAGAGTTTCAGGTTTCGTAATCAAGTGCAAAAGGAAGTTTTCTCTCAGGTGGTCAGATGAGGTTTAAAGGGCAAAAGGAAGGCCCAAGACAAATAATATTATAATATTAAAAGTGCAAGACCCAAAGAGTTAATTAATTATAAATTAATTATAATAGTTTTATTATAATTTAATTTATAAATTAATTTAATTAACTTTTAAAGTTATTAAGTTAATTGTAAATTAATTATAATTTAATTATAAGTTAATTTATAAATTAATTAAGCTAACCCTAAAGATAGGGTTATAAAGTTTATAATTTGAATTTTTGAATTAATCATGTTGACATCGTCGAAGACATCACATTATGCATATAAAGGAGGGAAGATACCCAAGGCATTAATCATCCACGATCGATGTGTTAAGTGTGATTTTCGTGCGCATGGTAAAAGAGGTGATCATGTGTTTTTCAAAGGGTGTGCAAGGAAGAAGACAAGTAGAGGAGGTTTTTTTTTTTTTATATCTCAAAGTGCTCTGTAGCGTAACTGCCAGCAAGGGAAGCACCAAATTGTTGGCAAGAGTGAGGTGCAGGGATCAAATCCCACAAGTTTGCATTTTATGAAGTTAAGGAAGTATTTTGGTAAATATTACATGCTAGGAGGAATACAAAGGAAAGGCACAATCCATTTACTTAATGTTGTGGCTCGTAGCCCACGTGGTGGGTACGTGCCTTGCTCAGGCACCTGGCTGGGAGAGGTTTTAAGTTCAAAACCTGTCGAGGCACCTTTTTACGCTTTCCAAATTTTATGGAGACCCGAAATTTGCAGAGATGATTTTTTTAAAGGTTTTAAATTGGAATTTGCATGCTATAAGGTTTATGTGAGGGAGATAAAAGGTTTGGTATAATTTTACATTAAGGTTTTATTTTTTAGTGTTATGAGCTTATTGAGAGGAGTAATAAAGTGTACCTTAGGAGTTAGAAATATTTGTTGAATACAAAGTTAATAATTGTATTGGAAGGAGAAATAAGGTTTATTAAGTTGTGATATTTGACTTGGTGAAATATTCTTGTGAGAATTTATTGAGAATAAATATTTGCTATCTAACCCTAGTATTGGAAAAATGAGTGGTTATGATTGAAACAAATTTTTGAGGTCAAATCAACTTCAAACAAGAGGTAAGGGCATATTATCCTTGAGAGTGTTTGTTGGATGTTATGAATGCTAAGTTGGAGTGAAAATTATTGTTTGGTAAGGATTGATGATTTTGATTGTTAAAGGTTTTTTGAGTGAAAATTAATGATAAAAAACCTTGTTTGATAAGCATTGTTGAAAATATTGAGTAAGCTTTCATATACTTGACTAGTGTTTGTGAAAAAACATGAGTATCATTGTTATGTGAAGTTGAGAGCAATCTTGAACTAGGGTTTGTGCAAATAAAATGAGTATCATTGTTATGTGAAGCATTGTTGGAAATAAATGAGTGAGTGTTCATATTCTTGGACTAGGGTTTGTAAGAAAGGAGTGTTTTATTGAGTGATTGATTGAGTGGAGTTGATTGAGCCTAGTCAATTGGAAGTGTTGAAGTGATAGTTCAATTTCTATAAAACAAATTGTTCTATATTCTAAATTGATTTAAGAAAGATATTGAAAGTGATTGAGCATTGTTGTGAGTGTGAAGCATATTGAGTCTCTAACAATTCTCTATATGTTTATGTGAGATTGGACAATATTATGTGTGAAGCCTATTTATGTGATTGAAGAGGATTTTGTGTTAGATTAAGTTGAGTTGAGTAATATTTTGTATAATCTTACAATACAAATTTGAGGTAAGTCTTAGTGAAGACTTGTTGAGCAAATTGGACAACTTCTAGTGAGGACTTACTGAGAAAATTTAAGGCAAGTCTTTGTGAAGACTTGTTGAGCAGATTGAGCAAGTTCTAGTGAGGACTTGTTGAGCAGATTCAACAAGTTCTAGTGAAGACTTCTTGAGAATATTTGAGGTAAGTCTTGGTGAGAACCTTTTTATCATATTGAGCAAGTTCTAGTGACTGAGAATAGATTGGATAAGCCCATGAGAGGACTTGTGTATAAAATTAAGGAAAGTCTTTTGAGAAAGACTTGTGAGTAGAGTTGATTAATTGATTTGTTCAAACCTTGAGTTAAGGATTGGAGAAGATCTAGAAAAGTTGATTTCTTATTGAGTCACACTTTTTGTTAAGTCTTGAGGACAAATATTGAGCAGATTTGTGCTAGATCTAAGGACTATGTTTAGTACATATTTGAGGATAGATTTTGGCACATATTTGAGGATAGGTTTGTGCTATACCAAAGATAAATATTGAGCATATTTGTGCTAGATCGAAGGATTGTGTTTAGTGCATATTTGAGATAGAGTTGAGAGTAAGCTTTGGAGGTGACAAAGTAAAGAGGATGATGGTCTCTAGTGGATAGAGGTCCATTATCTAGGACAATGAGGATAGGTCTTCTGAGTGAGGACAAGATTATTCAACTGTATAGAGATCCATTAGCCAGTGCATTGGAGGTAATAGTTCTTCAAGAAAATCACTAGCCAGAGAAGATATGAAAGGAGTTCTCCTATAGATAGAGATCCATGAACCATCTAAGGATATTGGTGTCTCCTATGGATAGATATCCATGAACCTTCTAAGGATATTGGTGTCTCCTATGGATAGAGATACACAAACTTGATTAGAGGATTGGTGTCTCCTTACATTGTAATAGGGAAATGTTTCCCAAGATATTTGTTGAGAAAAAATTAGTGAAATATTTTCTTTGTGGAGTAGCAAACATTGGGTGAATCATGTTAAATTTGTATCTCTATTGTGTGTGGTGATTTTTGCATTGCTATAATTACTGTTGTTGATATTATTGTTGATACATTGCATAATATTGATTGGGAAAGAAAGGTAAAAAGCGGTCTTATATTATTCACCCCTCCCTCTTAGTATAAGCTTATGTTATTCAGATGTGACTATTGAGGAAGGATCATGGAAATTGGTTGGGAAGTTCCAAGGTGGTAGACACTATATTCCCTCTATTCGACATTGGGGAATTCTCAAATGGAAGCCACTAGGGTTGCTTGATATTATTACAAAATCAAATGCCTTCGTCCTCATCAAAATAAATTATGATGAGGATGTGAAACACATTTTAGGTGAAGCCCCTAGTTATTTGGAAAGAGGGATCTCTTTTTACAAAAATGGGTTCCAAAATTCAGTCCCAAGATGCAAAATTTGAACTTGGCCCCCCTCTGGGTGCAAATCCTAGATTTAAATTTTCATATTTGGCATGAAGATATTTTGTGGGGCATAGCTAAAGTTATTGGTGACCTATCCTTACTTGAATCAACCACTAGATCCAAGACTAGGATGATTTTTATGAGAATGTGCATCATGGCAGACCCAAAGGCTGATTTACCTAGTTATATTGAGCTTGTGTTCAAATAGGGCACCTGGATTTAGTTGATTATTTATGAGAAAAGACCCATGAAATGTTCTACCTGTAAGAGGTATGGTTTCTCATCTGGATCATGATATCATAAGGCCCCAGGTGGATTTACCCAAAGGAATAATGATACCAAAAGGCCAGTTAGTTTAAGCCAATAATAGTGAGCCCCTTCTAAGAAAATCTAGCATGAATAGATTTAAAATGAACATAAGCCAGAGGAAAGGTAATGGACCAAGTACTTGTGGTGGATGTTAATGAGTTGGGCAAAGTAGTTGTCAAGAATATAAACCCATATAGCAATAGAAATGTGGTCCAAGTTCTCCCAGAAGACTTGGTGATAAAGACTTTAATCCTTTCGAAGTTCCTTCATAACTCCTATGAAAGCTCATTCTCTGAGGAGTTACTCATAGAAGAACTTTGCTCCCCCTAGAAGCCTAGTGAGGCTTCTAGTCAGGAGTTGATAACCCTTATCAAGTTGAAATGATCACCATTCCTAGGGGTGAGCTCTTCATGCATAGCCAATTTTAGAAATAAAACTAGATGTATCCAAAAAGGTCATATGGATGTCAAAGGTAATCGTAAGGCAAGGAAACCCTCTAACAAAGCATCGAGGATCTGTGAGACAGAGTAAAAAATTATTGATGAACATCAATTCCAATTGAAGTTTGAGAAAGAGAAGGATAGCAAAGGTAAATAACTAAAACTTGACACATTTTGTAGCTCCACTAGTTCTCTGAGTGGGAATAATGACTCCAAAAATCAAATATAAAGTTGTTATCATGGAATATCAGAGGCCTGAATGGGTCCTCCAAGCAATGAATTTTGGCAACACTCAAGAGAGAGGTAAGACCTGATGTTATATTTATTCAAGAAACTAAGATGGATAGTTCTAATGTAGAGGTAGTTAAAAAATTAGTTTGGAAGGAGGTAGGTTTTGCAGCAAACTCTGCCATTGGAGCCTTTAGGGGTCTTCTTTGTCTATGGGACCTTGAAAAACTATATGGATCCATATTATTTATTTTTTATAGAGTGATTAAATTTATGTTTTGTAGTAAAGACTTTGGGTAGATATGGATAACGTCCAATATTTATACCCCTCATACAACCCCTAACAAGAATATTCTATGGAATTCTTTGAGCTCTATGAGATAAGTTTTCAAGGGGAAAGCTTGGATTCTTGCTATAGACTTCAATACCCATTATACCCTTTAGATAAAAAGGGTGGTAGTGATTTTGGTTCTAAAAGTATTGAATATTTTGCTACATTTATCAATAATCAAGAGTTGATGGATGTGTAAATACACATGGAGTACAAGATGTCTAGGCAATCATATTGTTTAGATTAGTTTGGATAGGATGTTAGTCTCCAAGGAAGGTCTTCCAGTGTTTGGAGATGCATGTATTTTCTCTCTCCCCAAAGTGGGGTCCGATCATAATCCTCTGGTTTTTTAAAAAACTCCAAGCTCTAGTTTTTTTCTAGACCATTTAGGTTTGAGGAAATGTGGCTGCAACATCAAGGTTTAGAATCCAAAATTATTGAATGGTGGTCTCAAGGTTTTTTGGGCCCTCTTATTTCTCAAATGACTTCAATTATTAGATTTTTTAAAAGCTAATATTAAGGTTAGAAAAAAGTACATTTTTTGGGATGTGTTCTAGAGGAAATAAATAGTTGGTTGATTAGTTAAAAGAAGTTGAGTTAAATTTGGATTCAGAAAAGGTGACTAAAGGGGGTAGACACAAGGAAATAAAGTTGTTGGGACATTTCCATAATGTGCTAGCGGATGAAGAAATTTTATGGCATCAAAAATCAAGATCCCTATGGCTTCGTGAAGGTGATAGGAACACAAAATTCTTTCACACGTCCACCTTAAGGCATAGGAGCAATAATAGAGTTAGAGAAATTATGAAATTAGATGGTGTTATCTTAAAGGATATTATAGAAATCAGGGAAGAATTTGTCAAGTTTTTCAAAACCCTCCTCTACTATAGGGATGATAGGGACCTTCAAGCTTAAGAGAGGTTGTTGCACCACATCCCCACCCTAGTTTCATATGATAATAATGAATACCTCTATGCTCCCTTTAAAGATGAGAAAATTAGGATCGATGTCTTCTCTATGGGTGGTCTAAAGGCTCTAGAGTTGGACAACTTTCCTCATATTTTCTTTCAAAGGTTCTAGCACATCGTAGGTTGTGACATCTGTTTAGCCTTGAGGGAAATTTATGAAATAAAACATGCATTAGATGGTTTATTATTCAGCAGGCATTAAATACATTTACAGCAGCCGGGAATAGCACACCGGCGAAACAAAACACTGTTACAGTAGTTGTAACAGTCAGCTAATAATGTAATACAGACAAATAGTATTAGTACGCTAACATCCCCCTTTATTACATTATTTGGGTAATGTAATAACTAATAGCTATACTAGACTACTAACATCCCCTTACATCATTTTGCAATACAAAGTGAGCTGCGAAACAATTCAAATTTGACACGTCCAAGTGCCTTAGTGAAAATGTCTACAACTTGAGCATCGGTGGGAATGTGCTGAAGCTGAATTCGATGCTTTGGAACTTCATCTCGAATGAAATGACATTGTGTGTCAATGTGCTTTGTTATTTCATGATGGACTGGATTCTTGACGAGGTTCAGAACACCCTGATTGTCGCAAAACAAGTGTATTGGATATTTTTATGGATGGCCCATACTTGTCAGAATGCGACGTAACCATATCACTTCGCACACAGCTTCACGTGCGGCACGATATTCTACCTCTGTTGATGAAATAGCAACCACCTGTTGCTTCTTGCTGTGCCAAGAGACAGGACCGGATCCCAGATGAAAAATGTATCCAAAAGTTGACTTGCGATCATCAAATGATCCGGCATAGTCGGAGTCCGTGTATCCTTGCAAGAAGAATTTGTTGTTCCTCTTGTATTCTAGGCCATATTCCATAGTACCATGGACATAGTGAAGAACACGTTTTGCTGCTTTCCAATGAGTGGTCTTAGGCTCCTGCATGAACCTCGAAAATATGAGATCTAGCCTTGTATTGGTCAGATATATGACTCCCAATCAACTGTCGATAGAGAGTACCATCTACCTGAGGTGAGTCATCATATCGCGATAACTGAAGTCCATTCTCCATTGGAGTTGCCATTGGCTTGCAGTTAGTCATGCGATATTTTTCTAGCAATGTCTTAGCATATTTTTTCTGAGACACTTTGATGGAGTGCTCCTTCTGGCTGAATTCCAGACCAAGACAAGAATGGAGAAGTCCGAGATCTGTCATCTCAAAATATTTGCACAAGTTTCTTTTGACAATAGAGATCATAGTTTCTGAACTCCCTGTAATGAGCAGATCATCCACATAGAGTACAAGCAACACTATCTCAGAACCCTGTTTCTTGAAATAGAGGTTTGCATCTGACGGAAATCTCTTAAATCCATGCTGCATAAGGTGATTGTCCATTTTTATATACCAAGCTCGAGGAGCTTGTTTTAGACCATACAAGGATTTGACCAATTTGCAAACTTTTTGCTGTTGGCCTTCCACTTCAAATCCTTCAGGCTGAGTCATATAGACTTCTTCTTGGAGATCACCATTTAGAAAGGCACTTTTGACATCCATCTGGTGAACTTTCCACCCATATTGTGCTGCCATAGCACACATAACCCGAATTATGGTCATCCGAGCAGTAGGTGCAAAAGTTTCTTCATAGTCGATGCCTTCCTTTTGAGCATAGCCCTTTGCAACAAGATGGGCCTTATGCTTATCGATTGTTCCATCTGCATTGTACTTGACTTTATATACCCATTTGCAGCCAATAGGTTTCTTTCCATGTGGCAGATCAACAAGCTTCCAAGTTTTATTTTTCATCAGAGACTCATACTCTGTATCCATAGCGGCCTTCCACTGAGGCTCACTGAGAGCATCTTGCACTGATGCAGGTTCAAGACTATCTATGGTAGACATGAATGCCCTATCATCATCAATATCCATATCCTCTACTTCTGTACTTGGAGTCATAGAAAGTTCCTCAAAATATTGACAAAGATCATCAACCTCACCGATTTCTCTAGCTTCTCTTTCCTTTTGAGCCATACTACGTGTATGAGGTCTATCCAAATTCAAATTTGGAGGAGTGGATAAATTTGCGTCTCTGATTGTATTTGTACACCATTTAGGATTCTTTTTTGGTGGATTTGAAGAAGATGTGGAAGGACCTCCTATCTGTGTTGACGAAGGAATCTTATCTTCCTTAAGTTCCACAATATCTTGGTGTACTTTAGATGTGCTCTGTGATGTGAAAGCTTCATCAAAGAAAACATCTCTGCTGATATGAATTTTCTTGGTCAAAGGATCTATCAACCGATATCCTTTAGAGTTCTCAGAATAACCAAGAAAAATACATCTCAATTTTTTCTCATCTAGCTTCTTCCTTTTCTTTTTCGGTATGTGCATGAAAGCTTGACACCCGAAAATACGTAGATGAGATATGGAGGGTTTTCGACCACTCCATGCTTCCTATGGAGTCATTCCTTTTAGGGCCTTTGTGGGTGCCCTATTCAACAGATACACTACAGTGGTAACAGCTTCTGCCTAATATTGTTGCCCAAGAGTAGCTCCTGTGAGCATACAACGAACCATTTCCATGATAGAACGGTTCCTTCTCTCAGCAACTCCATTTTGCTAAGGAGTATAGGCAGTTGTTAATTGTCTCTTGATTCCATGCTTATCTAGGAATGCTGAAAATTCATTAGAGGTAAACTCTCCCCCTTGATCTGAGCAGAGGGTTTTAATAGAAGCTCCTGAATCCTTCTCAACGGATTTCTTGAACTGCTGGAAGAATGCGAAAGCTTCAAATTTTAGTTGGAGAAAGAAAACCCACATATTTCATGAATAGTCATCTACGAATAACTGAAAGTACCTCTTCCCTCCACAACTATTGGGTGTGAAAGGACCGCACAGATCAATATGAATTAACTCCAGAGGTTTTTGTGCTCTTGTAGAGCTCTTCTCAAATGGTACTCTATGCTGCTTTCCTGCCAAGCAGTCAGAGCACACTGGCAATGTGGCAAAAAGGGAAGGAAGACCCTTTACCATCTCATACTTGATGAGCTCATGTAAGTAGCCAAAACTAAGATGCCCATATCTCTTGTGCCATAGTGAAGTTGCCTCCTTGGTAGAGACAGTCATGGCAACATGTGGAGTAGAGATAGCATCTAGTGCAAATAAGTCGTGCTTATATGAAGCTGTTGCAATCTACTTACCCTTCTTGGTAATTGTACAACACTTCTTTCCATTCTCAACACGAAAGTTGACAACCATATTTCTATCCAGGATTTGTGTCACTGACAACAAATTGTTAGCCAATCTCGAAACATAGAGGACTTTGTCAATCTGACACTTGCCATCAGGAAGAGTGACTGAAATTGTACCCTCTCCCTGAACCCTGTAGGTTTTATCATCAGCAATGGTGACAGGTTTGCCCTCTTTGGCCTCAAATGATTCAAACCATGATCTGTCGCCGATCATATGTTTGCTAGCTCCAAAATCGACATACCAAACAGGATCCCTCTGTGTGGAATTCGTGGTAGTCATGAGCACCTTGTGTGCCCATTCAGAATCTGAGTCAGATTCTTCAACAACAACATTCACCTAGGGTTGCTTGTTTTTATTTTGTGGTTTGTTTTGGCCTTTCTGCTTGTTCTTATGCCAACACCTATTGGTGTCATGGTTGTCTTTCTCATAGATCTTGCACCACCTCTTCTTCTGTTGAGGTTGTTTGCCTTTTCCTTTTGTATCTTGTTGAGAATTTCCTCATTTTTGAAATTTGCCTCCTTTTTGCCCATTACCTTTCTTCCTAGAACCCTGCCTGTTGGTGTATAGGGCTGTATTGGAAGAATCATCCTTGTGAAGTTGGCGTGCCTTCTGTTGTTGAAGCAGCATTGACCAACTCGATGTAGGTAATTTGTCGTTGAGACACCTGGATGGAGGTTATCAACATATCAAATGAAGAAGGTAAAGCTCTCATCACAAGTGAAATGAGAAGCTTTTCATCGACAGTATCTCCCAAAGAACTCAATTTCTCTTTCAACTCAGACACTCGCATAGAAAGAGTTCAACTGCTTCACCCTGCCTCAAACTCGAGTTATGAAGTTGTTGTTGAAGATGAAGAATGGTGGAATCATTCTTTCCCTCATAGATGGTTTGAAGGGCATCCCATGCCTCTTTACCACTTGCTTTGTCAGCTATATGAGGTTGCACTTCATCTGAAACAACAAACAAAATGAGCACCTTTGCTCTACCATATTTCTTGTCAAAAGCTATCTGATCTGCTGAAGGACCTGTGGATCCTGCTGTTGGTGAAGGCCTTGTTGCTACTCCAGTAAAAATATCCCACAAATATTCCATTTGGAGAATAGCCTTCATCTTATGTTTCCATGGTGTATAATTTGGACCTTTCAATAACTGATGCGGATCAGTCATCAACTTTGCAACAGCGCCATAGTGAAGGTTCCTTATATCACCAATTGGTCCCCCTTTCGATATACCTTTTGCTAGGCCAATATACCGTACAAAATACCCGCCCTTACGTGAGGGAAACTATAGGTATTTAGAAAGATCAACAAAAATCACCCGCCCTTACGTGAGGGAGACTATAGGTGAGTTTTAGAGATCATACGATACGTGGAACATAAGCGGTATTGAAAGGGAATCGCCTTGTTGATGGCACCTACCATAGAAGATTCTTATCATGCATGGGGCGTAACTTCCCCTAAACACTATGAAGAATACTTCGTCAAGATTTATGCCTAAACACAAGTGCGATAAAGGGTAGTGAATGTAGTAAAAAATGCAAAAATGGCATACTTATTCCTCCCCGACGATTTATAGAGAACAAGCTCAGATGTCGTTGTAGCAACTATATTAGGCGGCGGATACAGTAGCCAAATCATGACAGCTTTACCTGTAAGTGCTGGCCAGAGGTATCACAAATACCGAACGCTGCAGTGCAATAAATTGCACGGATGGGTTTTAATTATTCCGGGGACTTAGGGAGAGTTTTGATTTTAATTTTTAATGTTATAGTGCAAAAAATGAAATATGCAACATACAACAAAAAAAATGCCCATAGGAATAACCCACAAGGTGTCGGTCACAGCCAAAAATGCACCTTTTACAATTCGCCAAATTGCCTTTTCAAAAAATTACTCAACATCCCCCTTTGATTTTTGAAAAAATATCCCCCCTTAAAAAAAAATTCCTTTAACAAAGCATTTTTAATAATTATTATAAATTTAAAATTAAAATAAATAATTTTAATTTATATAGTTTTAAACTTATGAAAAAATAAATTAAAATTAAAAATTTTATTTAAAAAATAATAATTAAAAAAATAACTTTGCAAAGAAAATTTATACCTTAGGGGGAGTCGGCGGGATTTGAACCCCCGACCTGCAGGCTCCCTGAGCCTTACCGCACGGCTCACGACCACGTGAGCCAGCGGGCTGATCCGGAAGGATCAACAAAGCCCCTCCTTTTTTCACCGCCCGGATCCTCCTCCTCCTCTGCTGCGGCCTCACGCGCTACTGCTTCCCACCGCTCTGAAAAAAAAAAAAACTTCCCGCCTCCCTGGTGCTGCTTCCCAGCGCTCCTCTCTACGGCTGCCTCCGATCTCGAAGCCACTTCCCCAGTCGCTGACGTTTTTTTTTTTTTTTTTTTCTTTTTAAAAAAAAAAAAAAACGTCGTCCGGGGGGGGGGGGTGCACTACGCATTGGTTTTTTTTTTTAATTTCCAAAAAATACAAGTGGGTGGGTGGGGAGAAGGGCGCGCGTGGCACATTTCATGCTGCGTGCAAATTGGGCCGCAGGGGGGGGTTTATACCCCCTTCAATTCCCGTGCGAGCAGGAATTTAAAATTCCCGCCGCGCTGTGCGGACGGGGGGGGGAGGGTGCCCGTCCCCTCCTTCCCTTCTACACTCTGCGCAGATGATGCAGGGAGCCCTCTACATAGATGACATGGCTCGTGTTAGTAGCAGATAGGACGTCTACGTCTTGCCCTCTACGCAGATGACGCAGCTCGCGTCTACGGCAGACAGGACGTCTGCGTCCTGCCTTCTGCTCGTCGATGGCAGACAGGACGTCTGCATCCTGCCCTCTGCGTCGATGATGCAGTTGCCATCTGTAGAAGACTTGTGCTGGGGTATGGGCCTTCCCCGACGTAGCGCGCCGAGTCGCGCTGCGTTGGCTGGACGTCTCCCGGCTTCTCTCGCGGGCTGTCTCGCGTAGAGAGTTCCCAGCCTTTTTTTTAATACCTGCACCGGTAGAAAAAAAAAATTCGCCCTCCTCTAGCCTCGGCTTCTCACGCCCATGGTTCACTGCGTAGCGTAGCTGGCTCTGATGCCATGAAATAAAACATGCATTAGATGGTTTATTATTCAGCAGGCATTAAATACATTTACAGCAGACAGAATAGCACACCGGCGAAACAAAACACTGTTACAGTAGTTGTAATAGTCAGCTAATAATGTAATACAGACAAATAGTATTAGTACGCTAACAATTTATGAGTCTAATTTAATTATGACTGATGTAAAATCAACATTTTTAGTTCTTATCCGAAAGTCTATGGGTGCTAAATATTTCATTGATTTTAGGCCCATTACCCTCTGTAATTAACTTTTAAAAATTCTCACTAAAACTATGGTGAATAGGCTCTAATTACACCTTCTAATAATTATTGACCATCCTCAAAGTGGATTTGTGGTAGGAAGATAAAATATGGATGGTGTTATTGCAGTGCATGAGTTGACTCATTTTGTAGATAAAAGTAGAATGCTAAGAACTTTCATCAAACTTGATATGCATAAAGGATATGATCAAGTCTCATGGAGCTTTTTTATTAGAGTTCTAGAGAAATTTGGTTTCAAGCCTTGCTAGATTAGATTGGTCAGAGTTTGTATATCATCAACAAAATTCTTAGTATTATTTAATGGATCAATGAATGGTTACTTTAGAAGTTGTAGAGGCATTCGTTAGGGGGATCCTATGTCTCTGTATCTATTTATTTTATTGGATGAGTCTTTGGGAAGAGCTCTGAAGGCAAATACCACAGTAGTGGTAATCAAACTTGAAGTTGCCATTGACCCAATCTCACACCACCAATTTGATGATGATACATTATTATCATTTTTAGATTCGATCTCTTAGGCCAGATCTATCAAAGAGATCCTCTAGGACTATGAAAGAGAGACTCAACAAAAAGTGATTTTGAGGAAAATTAAGGTGTTCTTCATGAATACTCCTCTTCGTAGGTAAAAAAAAATTATTGAGATCTTGGGTTGTGAGATTGACTCCATTCCATCAGTTTATCTAGGACTATGAATATTCAAAGGGGGCATTAAGAGTTCTCTAAGGAAACCACTTATAGAAAGAGTTTAAAGAAAATTGGTGGGATGGAAAGGGGTACTTTTGAGCCAAGCAGGTAAAATTATTCTAGTTATGTCTACTCTATAGAGCATACCAGTGTACTTCCTTTCTCTCTTTTGAATTCTAGAAAATATTCTTTGGAAAATTGAATAAATTTAGTAATCCTTTATCTAGTTTGGTTATGAGGAGAAGAAGAAGTGCTCGCTTGTGGCATGTGATCAGGTGTGTAGTAGGAAAGAGTTGGGATATTTGGGCTTAATAAGAATGAAAACATTAAAAAAAACACTAATAGCTAAACAAGGCTAGAGATTGGTTCAAAAATATAATGTTAATTGAGTTGAAATATTGGTAGCTAAATATTTAGGTAACAATGGTAATTTTCTCACAGTTCCAACTCCTTCCCTTATCTCAACATTCTAGTGCAACATTGTTAAAAGTCGCTCTGATATCATAAAGGGTGGAATATGGGTATTAAGTAATTGGTAAAGCATTAATTTTTGAAAAGACACATAGGCAACTAATAGATCGTTAGAATAATATCCTCACTTGAGTCTAATAGAACCAATCACAATCCAAGCTTTTAGGTTTAAGGTATGTTACTTCATTGTCTCTATTAATGATAGAAAATATTGGAAACTGTTTGTTTTTCTAGGGATTTTTCTAGAAGAATAAATTGCATTAAAATATCTGATGGACATCCTAAAGTGGATGGTTGTTCCTAACTAGGATGGGCCATATAGATTGGCGTGGGGAGATGAGAAGGATGGTTGATTTTATGTTAAGTCAGCCTATCTAATGTTAGATGTTCTATTTGATCCCTAGTTTTTTGTTAGTAATATCTGGTTGAAGGGTCTTACCCCCAAAGTTAATGATTTCTTTTGGTTGACAGCTTAAGGAAAGTTCCTCACATTGGATAATTTGCAAAAAATAGATTTGGTTATCCTAAATAGATGCTACATGTGTGGTAGTGCTAAATAATCACCTGTGCACCTTTTGTATGACTCTTCCTTCTCTTAGTTTATCTTCTCTCAGTTCTTGAGGACTATTAGTGTGGTTTGGATTTTTCCAAAGTTATTGTCTGACTTGATAATTCAATGGAGGTCTCCCTTTCTATCTTTGAATCTTTGGGTTCTTTGGTCCTTTGGTTTACCTAATTTTTGGTGGCGTATTTGAAAGGAGAGGAATTTTAGAGCCTTTAAAAATATCTCCCATCCAGCTAAGTTTATGGCACTTAGTGTTATTGCTACCATTGTTGAGAATGTGGATGCAATTTCTTTAGATAAGGTCACTTTTGTTGGGGATATGGTGGTGGAGTCGACTCTTGGATTTAGAGATTATTCTCTTAAACATACCTTGATGCTCCTGGTGGACATACTACTATTTGGGAACCTCCTCATCCTAGCTAGTTGAAGCTAAATTTTGATCGAGCTTCTAAAGGGAATACAGGACCAGCCGATGTAGGGGGATTGGTTAGTGTTGGATATTTTGAGTAATTGAGTTGTCATTGATGTCAAAAGTTATTTTGAGTGAGTAGTGCAAGAAGAAGTAGTTTCAAAATGAGTACAAAAGGAAAATATGGATCTAGGCAGTTAGATGAATTTCAAAGAGCAATGAAGAGGCCCAAGCAAAATAATATTATAATATTTTATTTTAATATTAAAATGGGAGATTTAAATTAATTATAAATTAATTTAAATAATTTCATTATAAATTAATTTAATTAACTTCTAAAGTTATTAAGTTAACTATAGAATAATTATAATTTAATTATAAAAGTAATTTATGTTAATTAAAATAACCCTAAGGTTGGGTAATAAAGGTTATTATTTATTTGAATTTGAAATTCGAAATTCGAATAAGGCATCGACGTCTCTAAGCTCCAATACCCCTATGTAATTATCGATAAAATCCAAGATCCAAAATTTATGCATAAATAAGAGTGTAAGGTTTTCACATTTTTGAAAGCTTTCGGTGGTAGAGGATAAGACAAATACGAGCAGGAATCCTTTATCTTTACACAATGTTGTGTAGTGTAGTTGGCAAAAACGGGTGGTGGTAAGACGTTTGAAAATAAAAGAGAGTAGGGTTCGAAACCCACTAAGTTTATTTTGCAAGAGAGAAGTACGTTTTGTTTTACGTTGTGATGATTAGAAAGGGAGAAGAGGAAGACTTGAGTCTTTCCCTTCGTGTGGAGGATTGTAGCCCAAGTAGTGGGCTAGCACCTCGATAAGGTGCTCGGCTGAGAGTGGTCTCGTGTTTGAAACCCGCTGAGGCCTTTTGTTTGAGATAAAAGGTATGCATTATTGTTTGCTAATATTGCATAAGGTATTTCGTATTTGCTAAGGTTGATTGAAAATTAAATATTTTGAAAGGTTATAAAGTTTATTTTAAATTTGATTATTGATTATTTGAGGGAGATAAAAGGATAGGCAACATTATTTTTTAGGGTTTGATTTTTGGAGGTTGTTAATTAAATATTGGAGATTATAAGGAGTAATTGAGTAACTATTTTTTTAATATGCTTTGATGATTGCTAATTTCAAAGGAGTAATAAGGTGTATTTGAGTTTGATTATTTTTGTAATTGAGAAATATTTCTGAGAGAGTGTTAGTGTGATATTTTGTCATCTAACCATTGTAATTGGCATTGAAGAAAATTACGTTTAAGATAGGTTTTTAAGGGCACTTCTTCATCAAAAAAAAAAGTATGGGCACATCTTCCTAGTGAGTGACTATTTGATGTTGTGAATGGTAGGTTGGAGTGAAAAGGGTTGTTTTATAAGCATTGTTGAGTTTGGTTTTTCTGGAATAAAAGTTGATTCTAGAAACCTTGTTTGATAAGCATTGTTGGAAATATTGAGTAAAGCTTTTATATGGTTGAACTAGGGCTTGTACAAAGAACATGAGTATCATTGTTATGTGAAGTTGTGAACTTTATTTAAGTGGGATTTGTGAAAAGAACATGAGTATCATTGTTATGTGAAGTTATGAACTATTCGATGATGCTTTCCTATATGAAGGTATCTATCCATGTTACCTCCAATTACCTTAGTCATCATTTCCCTTGATATTAAGTACCCTCGTTTATGGTGGATGCTTTTGCCTTATCCACCTATGAGTGTACCTAATCTTGTACACTTGGAAATATGTTAGCGATAACATGCCCTTCTAAATCAACTAAAAATAATATAGTTGGTTCAATTGTTGAAACTAGGTATTACCACATCATAGGTTAATACATTGTTTCTTTGTACCAAATAGTCTGCTAGAGAGGGTATGACATCCTCCCCCACTAGGATTAAAAATCATCCTCGATGTTTCTAGTTTCTATTTTTTAATGAAAAATAAAAATTATTATGTTATATAGCTTCAAACAAAAAAGGAAAATATTTTTGCATAACTTCCACTTTTTTCCAAGTGGCATTTTTCTCAAAAAATTGGTTGCACTAGACCTTACATTGCTCAAGAGTATGATTCTACATAGAATTAGAACGAAACTCAAGAATATTCACTGGTAGTACTTCAATGGCCTTTAAATTTACCATCTAAAAATTAGAAACATTCCACACATGTTTAGGGTCAACAACATATTTCCTAAGAAAGGATATGTGGAAGGTGTCATGGATTTTGGATAGGTTGGGTGGTAATGCAAGTTGGTATGCAACCATAATGATATTTTCTATGATTTTGAAGGGCCCACAAAATTTGGATCCAACATTATGGATTTGATAGCACTTTTCTTTGGATTAACCCTTAAAATACCTTGTCTCCAAAAGAATAATCTCTAGGAGTCCTTTTTAGATCTGCATAACTCTTTTGCCTATTCGTAGCTTCTTTACATATTTGCCTAATTTACTTTAGCTAATCCTCCATCACCCTAAAAATATGGTGCAATCACAAATTGATCTTCTAGGTTGTCCCAAGACAATGGTATCCTACACTTTCGACCATACAAGTCATCGAAAGGTACCATTCCTAGTGAGGAGTGATGTTCGTTATTGTAGGTGAATTCTACCAAAGGTAGACAACCTTTCCAATGATATTTGTGATCCATAAAGTACATGCAAAGCATGTTTTCTAGAACTTGGTTTACCCACTCTATTTTTCCATGTGTCTCAGGGTGGTATGTTGAACTCATATTCAGTTTTATATCGACTGCACTATGAAGGTATTTCTAGAATTCAAAAGTGAATTTGGAGTCTCTATTTGAAATAATTACCTCAGGATATCCATGCAATTAGAATACCTCTTTGACAAATCTTCTAGCCACCACTTTATCATCATCCTTGGTATTCCTCGATATGAAATGGGCAACATCAGTCAATTTGTCAACCACTACAAATATGGCATCATGTTGATATCGGGTTTTGGGTAAACCTACTATGAAATCCATGGATATAACCTACCACTTTTGTGTAGGTAAATCATGCATATATAATTTTATTTTAGGATGCTAATGTTTTGCATTAACTTTCTAACATTCAAGGCATCGAGCAGCAAAATTTGTGATGTAATTTTTCATTCCTACCCAAAAGACGGTTCTTTTCATGTTCTCTCGCATTTTGGCTCCTCCAGGATGAGCAGAATAAGGATATCTATGGGCTTCTTGCATTATTAATTTCCTTAAATCCCCCATTTTTGATATGATGACTCTTTCCTTATAACATAAAAGACCATATTTCATACAAAATTCCTTATTTCCTTCAGGATCCATGTTCATCTTAGCTTGAATTTCTTGGCAATATTCATCCTAAGATTTCTCTTGTCTCACTTGATCCATCAGGTCCATGCAAATTTTAGTTATGGTTGTTATATATTTTATTCTAATCAAAGCATCATCTACTTTTTTCTCCTTTCCTTTTATGTACTTGATATTGAAATCATACTCAGTGAGAAATTCAACCCATCTCCTTTGTCTCGCATTTATTATAGGTTGGGTGAATATGTACCACAAAATTTAATGGTTAGGGTTTAATTCAAAGGGTCTTCCCACCAATTAGTGGTGCCAAAACTTTAAAGTGTGCACCACTGTAGCTAGCTCTATATCATGTGTAGCATGATTAACTTCATGATTTTTGAGCTTCCTTGAAGTATATGCTACTACTGACTCCCCTTGAGAGAGTACCCCACCTAAAACTTCTAATGATGCATCTGTGCATACTAAAAAGTCCTCTTAGGGGTAGGGAACCCTTAGTACTGGTGTGGTAGTAAGCTTATATTTTAGTAATACAAAGGCAGCTTCACACTTTTCTGACCACTTGAATTCCTTTCTCTTCTTTTGAAGGTTAGTTATTAGTCCAGCTATCTTGGAGTAATCCTTTATATAACATCTATAGTATCCCGTTAACCCCATGAAGCTTCGTACTTCAGTCACATTAGTAGGGGGTGGCCAATTCAGGATAGCCTCTATCTTCTATGGATCCATAAAAATTCATTTTGTTGATATGATGTGTCTAAGATATTGTACCATTAGAATGTAGAATTCACTCTTAGCCATGTTTCCATATAGTTGATTCTTCCTTAGCAATTCTAACATGATCCTGTGATGTTTATTACACTCTTCTCTATATTGAGAGTATATAAGGATATCATCTAGGAATACCAGGATAAACTGGTCTAAGTGTCTTCTGAACACACTATTCATTAAGTTCATGAATGCAACTGGGGCATTAGTCAATCCAAAGGGTAGAACCATAAAATCATAATGCCCATACCTAGTCTTAAATATCTTCTTATGAGTGTTCACCTCACGTATTCTTAACTGGTGATATCCTAATCTTAGATTTATCTGAGTGAAAACCTTGGCATCTTTTAGTTGATCAAATAAATTTTCAATACTAGGTAAAGGATATTGATTCTTGATTATGGCCTTATTTAGAATCCTGTAATCGATGCACAATCTTAAATAATAGCCCTTCCTTTTCACCCCATAGTGACACACTTGATTTTATGAAAACCTTCTCTAATAATCCTTGTAATTTAACCTTTAGTTCTTGCATTTCAATAGGATTCATTCTATATGGGGATCTATGAATAGGTTTAGCTCCTATCATAAGATCTATTGTGAAGTCAAATTCTCGTACAAGAGGTAATCCAAGTAAGTCCTCTGGAAATACATCCTTAAAATATTATAAAATTGGATGTTGTCTCAGTACTTATATCTTATTATCCTCTTCTACTTAATTAAATTTGACCACATACACTACTCCTCCTCTATTTAGGGTCTTTTTTGATTGCATAAACGTCAACATCTAAGGTTTAAATGTCCCTTGCTTGCTATGATTTTTTTGTCTCCTCCTACCTTCTTTTGAATACTCAATCCATCGATATTAAAAATTGACCAAGGCTTTATGAGCCTATAACCAATCCATCCCTAGGATTACATCAAAGGCATATAGGGGAGCTACATATAAACTACATTCCATGGTCCCATTATATAAAGTGATTTTTGCTATAGGGTAACACTGGTTCACCGAGTAGGACTACTCAGAACCATACTCAACCTTCCAAACTTGAGCCAAATATCCTGGCCTTTTTGACTAGTTATTGTTATACTATAAGAAATAAAATTATTAGTGGCCCCACTATTTATCAAAATATTCACTTGTTTATTAAAAACCTTACCTTTCACAAGCAATGGGGTGAATTGTCCCTCTAGCTTCTACTTTTCGGTTACGTTATAGATCCAATGTTTAGGTTCCTTTCCTTTTGCAATAGTTGTGCTAGTCCCTGAATGATATGGACACTGATTATAAAATGAGTTCCCCAAAAATTGCAACACCCCTCCTCGGGTCCTTACCACTTTTCAGGTTTCTGATACCCTATCTTAAATGTTGGATTTGGAGCTTGTAACTTCTATGGTTGAGGTTTGGTATTATTGGGTTTGTTATCCTTCTTATGAAAGTTCTTTTTGAACCTTTTTTTATTTCCATTAAATTTGTTCTTAGGATTTTGGGGATTCTGAGATTTTTAATCTTGCTCACCCTCCCATTTTACTAACCCATTACTATTCCTCTTCTTTAGTTCATGTCAATCTTGCTCAGGTAAGGTGCCATATTTATAATAAAAGTGTGACTCTAATTTATTTGCTAGGTCATACACCTTTTGCAATGAGTTAGGCTCTTGCATGTCTACATCATGCTTTATCCTAGACTCCAATCCATGAGTGAACTTGTGAACCTGCATTTTATCCTTATAAATAGGTACATATTTAAACAATCTTACTAGATTTTTGTAGTATGCTCAGGTAAAATATCTTAAGGTAATTTTAAATAGGCTTTTTATATTACTCGTAAATCATAACACTACAAATTTGATGCTCCCCAAAAATGATACCAAAATGGTGAGAAAAAATTGTCTCGAAAAGCAACAACAACAATCACAAATTCTAAAATTTAAACCACATTCCATTCCAATCCAACACACTTACTTCACACCTGAACCATTTTGGATGCCACAATCTTATTTAGTTGTCTTTTCAATTTTAGAAAGGTAATCATCTCATCGTACATTCATGCATAATCCAACAATAACGTATTTGTAAAGGTCTGCCACAAACAGATGAACCAGTACACATAAAATTCATTTAATAACAAAAATATTAACTTACTATAAAGTTTGGATTCTTTCATGCAATGGCAATTTTGAAATATTTAAGGTGATTTCGATGATGTTATGGATATTATGAATCTTGACAAGTCCTCATGCAAATTGTGCTGATGAGAAAATGACCAAATACCAATGCTTGAGGTATAGAGTTTGTTCAAGTTTGATTATAAAAGGCAGTAAAGGTCGCAGATTACGCACATGTATTCTATAAAGCATTTTATTGGGAAATAAGGAGTTGTCCCAGAGGAAGAAGAGGCTGCAACTTATGAGCAACATGTATTTTACCAAGCATTCCAAGTTGAGTCAGCCAGGGTCCTCCTCAATGGACTCTGGTTGGAAATAATGCAAATGAAGGATGGATTGCCCCATCATCTTCAGATGATGGTTGGCAGTGTGTCAATGAGGAAGATAAATTCCATCCTACTCCTTGATCTTTGTTTACTGATTATGTCTTGGGATGTCTATGTAATGATTGTTCATAGTAGCATGTAGTAATATTTTTTGGACTCTGGAGAGGTGTGATTTTCTTCACCTAGCAGATTTTATGGTTTGTGGAGTGTACTAATTCCACCCGCTCTTTTTCATATGATTAATATTAATTATTATAAAAAATTTCATAAAAAAAAAAACCTTATTATTATATTATTATTAAACTTTGAACCTTTTATCTTAAATGTCTAAATGTTTTCTACAAAAATTAGAACCAAATATAACATAAAACCAAAAATATTCTATGAGAAAATAATTTTACAATATATAAAATCTAATACTATTATTTTTCTATAATAATGTTTGGCTTTATGATGTATTCTTCTACTTTATTATCTTAAAACCAATCCTACATTGATTAGATTGCCAATGTATCAATATAACTATCTCTATTAATTCCCAACATTGTATTAACGCTATTAGGGCATAAAAATGCTATGTTAGGAATCTTTTCTTAAAGATGTTTATAAATTATTCCGATGGGGTGTCAATAGGTTTAACCTTAGTTTTCTAATAGTGGATTTCCCATCATTCCAAAGCAGTTTCTTCTAGGTTGATCGTGGGCCAAAGTGTTCGAGTTTCTAACGAATAACCTTTTACCATAAAGTGAACCTCTGTTTCTCTTATCCATGCTTCCGCTGCATCCCATTCATCCTGCCCAACAAATTTGGAGATACAAATATTTTTCATGTTCCTAGATGTTTCTTTTTTTTCCAAGGCTCTGGCTTGCACTTGCTTTGCATTTAGTCAACTATATGGACCAACCTATGAGCCTCTAGCTTGTGAATTCTGGTTCACAACTATTTCCAGCAATTGTCTTATTTGATCCTACATAGCAACGATAGTAGTAGTGAGGTCTTCCACCTCCCTATTGGGGCTTATTGAACTCCCATCCTAGTTTTCTTATTTAACATTACTTTATCGAGTTTTTCTAGGTGTAGGCCCCCCTCTTCTGGTCTTAGTTGGCATCTTAGCCTAATTCCATCCAAGAAAATAATATTAGGTTACAGTTTCATCTTAAGTTGTATCCCTAATTCAAGCCATAAAATAGAATTCTCTTGCTAGATGTATTAATAATATAACTAGGGTAATATTCTAGGCTAGGATGTGTCATTGATACCGAAGACCATACTAAGGCATCATAATATCCACTCACCTTTGATGTTAATTCCTATTATATTCTAGCAAATAGGGTATTCTACATCATCCCAAATGTAGCCCATACTTTAAGAAAGCCTTCATTGGAGACATCCAATTTCCTTTAGAACACATAGAAGCTCTATACCCTTGTACCTAGAGCTATGATACCAAATGTAATAACCCAAAAAAATAAACAAACAGAAAAACACAAAAATAGAATTTTTTTTTTTTAACTAAGGAGAGGGGTAAATGAACCATTCATAAAATCTTAACCAAAATAATATTTACCTAAATTTTAAATCCCCTAAGCTTTCCTAAAAGCTACATCTCACGAGGTACCCTAACACAAGTTCCATCTATTTAGACGTTTCATGTGTTACTGCAAATAAGCCCATCTATATCATCACTCTTGATGAGCTAGACATATCACCTTCAGTGCAATCAAAGGTATATATGCATCACCATACTGTACACAAACTATTATATGTAGGCATACTACGAGTATTGTGAGATAAGCTATCCATATTATCTACATGATGAGCTATCTTAACTCAGATGTAGTCCTTTTGTAACTTAGTCATTAGTCTTCCTAAGGGGTTATCAATTCCCTTAGGCCATCTATGTTCATCCTAAGGGGGTCTTAATTCCCTTAGGTCACCTCTAAGTTCACCCTAGAACTCATAATTAATTTTTGTTGTTTAGCATACAAATAAACATACATTAAGATACTAAATCTATCCAAACATAATTATTAAACATACAAGAGAATACAAGGAAGAAGTAACACTACAGAGAATATCATCAACGGAAAGAGAATCAATTACATATTATAACCAAGCATGATAATAAAGTAAAAGTACCTTCTCTAAACCATTAAACAATTATTACATATAATCATGTATGGCATATCCTCCATACTTCAAAGAATATTACATTAATTGCATCAGGGATATCTCCCCACAATTCTAATCTATTTGAGCATAAGTAAATCAACATAAATACAATTACCTACACTTTGATTCCATCGAACTCCTTGCTCCTCCTTGCTTCCCATTGATTCTTTGAGGATAGTAGGGGATCAGGGTACTCATGGCTCAGTATAGGTATACCTCTAAATACATCTAACATTTACTTTGTAAAATTGCAACTATACAATATTCAATTATGTTTATAACCATTTAATGCATAGTGATTATTATAAAAGAAGATTTTATTTTACTTTCACCTCTCAAGTTCCCTTAGAGAGTCATTCATCATGCATTACTTAGATCAAGGTTTAACCCCATAAAATCTAATCATGTCTTAAAGCATTAAAGTCCCATACCTTCAACCTTTAAAACAATTATAATTTCATTAAACAAAAGTTCTCAACTTTGATTAAATGAACCATTATAATTTCATTCCATTTGAATTTAATAAACAATTATAACATAATCCCTTTATTAAATTCACTTTCATTTTATAAAGTTAAAGTCCCATACCTTTAACCTTTAAAACAAAACTATCATTTATCTACTAAATTAAAGCTTTCCTCTACTTCAATTCTATAAATAAATCATTCCCTTTCATTTTATAAAGTTAAAGTCCCATACCTTCAACCTTTAAAACAATTCTTCCAATCCTAAAATTTAAAGCCTAACAACTTTAACTCTAGATCATTCCCTTATACTTTCATCATAAGTTCTTTTGAAATAAATCAACTAAATTAAAATTATCCTTTATTTTGGGGTTTAATCTACCACTCACATGATATAACTAAAATTTTATGTTTCACTTTATTTTCAGCTCATTATATAATGGAGACAAACTTGCCAAAATTAAAATAATAACCAAGAATTTATTTAAAACATAATTACAAATAATTATTATTTTAAAAAGGGTGGGTACTCGAATCATAACTAGTCGAATCAAACCCTAATCAACTTTTAGGGTGCTAATTTCAACTCATTGATAGAAACATCTCAAAATAACACATAATCCAAAGGAGAAATTTAACAACCAACAGGTCCACACTTAGACAAGGTGTTTGTCGTGTCCAGAATGACCATCACCTAGTGGTCACCTTGACCATTGAGTGATGGTCATACCACTAAGGGCACGAGGTCTCTTTTCAACCTCCACTCTACTCCCATATGATAAATATGGGATTAACCATAACAATACCCAAAATAAGTAATGGATTACAAGCAAGGTATCGAAGGTTTTTTCCCTAAAACAAATGTAGGGTAGAGTTTCTTTAACAATACCTAATAGTGAGCTGGAAAAAGGCCTCAATGAGGACATCCTACGGGTCTTCAATAGACTCTAAAGTGACCACAAAGTAAGTGGTCACCTAACCTCTACTTGGTGATCGAATGGTTAAGAGAGCTAAGATCCCTTTAAGCAATTCGATCACCTGGGCATTCTTGTGTGGGATCATGCTCACAAGAAAATTTCTCAAAAGCCATCTGTGAGAGTAGCTCAAACATAGTCCAACTCTCACAGTTCATTGAGGAATGTCTAAAAGGAGTATTCAAGCTCAGAAAACTTTCCTACCTTCCTAGGATACCTTTAAACACTTAGACATTACCCAAAGTATATCTATGGTTTACGTAGATTTAACCCATACTTTCAAAGATTAGGAGGATGTCTATTTTTTCTAAATACCACTAAAAATATCTACAGTAGAAGGTCGACTTACTTGGACCTCAAAAGGTGGTTCTAAACCTCCTTCATAATATTTTACATGCTTCAATGGTTACACAAAGTTTTAGTCTTTGATAACAAAGAAGGGTCTTCACGTCGTTCGCATCCAGAGAGGTCTTCCAAGATAGCATAAGAGGCATTCATAGATTAATATTTGGTTATTTCTAAACTTTACTTTAAGGGTTTTCTAAAACCTCGAAGCCCAAGTTAGGATAATGGTTAAGCCCACCTCCAAAGTGTTAACGAGGTAGCGCAAGGTGAAGCGCAACAACATGATAATGTCCAAGCAATATATCCCAACTAAACCACTATGCTACAACATAGTCACTAATTAAAATGGAGCATAATGGCATAGCAAAATATGGGTAAATCTAATGTATTGGTAGGTAGTTAAACCTCTCCATTAAACATACACAAATATAGCCATTAAACATAGCGAAGACAACCATTAGATATAAGCAATGATATACATTAGGGTTTCTTAAATCGAGCATAACAGAGGTTGATAATTCTAACCTTAATATTATAGGTGGATAGACCCTCAAACTCCTAGAATCTACCTTGTATTCTTCGTTTCTCTCCTCTCTTGCGTCTCCCCATAGATCATTCGTCTTCTCCAAATCGCCTATATTTTCTCTTCTTGTGCGACCTCCCCTTCTATCATCATCCGAATGTCATTCTTTTCTTCCTTTTATTTTTCTTACATACCCCTATCTTTGATGGCTCATCCTCTGCCCTCCCCTTCCTTGAAGAGAATGCAATTATCGAGCCCTATACCTCTTTAAGGTTTTCCTTCCAATCTTATCCTTCCCAGGGTGACAAGCAATTCTTTTAATCATTATTTCCATCTTTGGAAATCATAGCACCCTAGGCCATATAATGTAGCCTATGCTAAATAGAGGAAGAGGACTATTTAATATATTTAAATATAAATAGTACCTTCCTTTTAAAATATCCTTTAGATGATATTTTATTATCATTTAAAATGTATTTCTTCTATTTATAAAATAAAACTCCATTATTGTTTTAAAATAATAAATTCTATTTGATTTTAAATGAATTTTCATTCTGTTAGAATTTCCCAAGAGTAGAACTACAAAGCATTACAATATTTTAAGGAACAAAATAGAAATTCTTTATTTATTCCATGGATTAACTTTGTATAAATAGCAAATTTGATCATTGAGAGTCGTTGGATTACAACTCATCAAATATGATCTATACTATACTGAGAGTTAACTTGACTCATGGAGGAGTGGAAACTAAATTATGTCTATCCTAGTAGAACTTAAGATAATAATTACGTATTATAACACATCCCCTTAAGTGATACTAGGGGTGTATGATACAAATGAGTCCTAGCAACAGGGCCTAATGAGGTACTCATTTATAATATATAGATGGTGAAAAAACCTCTTGGGAAAAACCATCTGTCAAAAAAATAAATATAGAAGTATGTCTTCAGATGGCGAAGATTGTCCTCATGAAAACAATAATGAGTCCCGATAACTTGGCCTGATGAGGTACTCATGAACAATTTATACTTTAGTAGAGATGATAAAAAAAACCACATGGGAAAAAACCATCCTCCAAATAATACAACAATAAGAAGAAAGGAGAGGTGAAAGACCTCTGTTGTTTTAATGTAGCTGTTTTACTCCAAGTTTCTCTCACAACTAAATGTAACGTGGAGAAGGAAATGACTTGGTGAAGATATATGCAATTTTATTTTTAGTGGGAATATAGTCCAAGTATATTTACCCTATCTGAATATGCTATTGAATGAAGTGCATGTAAATCTCAATGTGCTTGGTGCGTTGATGCTCAACTGGATTGCATGCAATATGAATTGTGCTCTGATTGTCACACCAAAGAGTAATAGGTTTGTCATGTGAAAAACCAAATTCTCTTAGTATCTGATGAAAGCAAAGAGCGGAGGATTATTTTTGCTTCTTGCCAATGACTAAAATGAGGTTGATGTGAGAATCTGGATATCAAGCCAACAACATATGAGATATCTGGGTGAGTATGAGCAAGGTATAACATACTCCCTACAAGATGATGGTATAGAGTTGCATCACATAGAGGGGATGTGCATGAAGTACTTAGAGTGACTCCAAACTGAAAAAGTGTAGGATAAGGTTTGCAATTTGTCATATTAAACCTTTGAAGAAGGTCTAGAGTATATTTTTTTTGACACAATGAAATTCCTGCATCTTTTGATTTATTTGAATTCCAAGGAAGTAATAAGATAAACCTAGATCAACCAATTCAAAATTTTCATAAAGGGATTCCTTGATAGTCTAAATGTGAGTGATGTCACTACCAATGAATAGTAGGTCATCAACATATAGAAAAAGTATTGTAATTTTTCTTCATGTCTCCAAATGTAGGTTGTGGCATCATATTCACAACGAGAAAAAACCAAGGAAAGAAGGAAGGAGTCTATTTTTTCATACCAAGCTCTAGGAGCTTATTTGAGGCCATAGAGAGACTTCCTTAGCCTAAAAAAAAGGTAGGTGTCTTGAGTGAAACCAACAGGTTGTTCCATGAATATCTCTTCCTTTAAGTCCCCATGTAAGAAAGAAATTTTTACATCCATTTTAAAGACAGACAACTTTTGGGAAGCAAGTAAAGAAAGAACCAGTCTAATAGAATCCATTTTGGCAACTGGTGCAAAAGTTTCAAAATAATCAATCCCTTCAATTTGAGAGAAACATTTGGCTACCAGGCTGGCTTTATGTTTGTCAATTTCTCCATTAGTTCCATATTTCATTCTATAAATCGATTTACAACAAACTAATTTCCTTCCCTTAGGTAGGGGAACTAAATCCCAAGTTTTGTTTTTGATGAAGGAAGAGAATTCATTCTTCATGGAATAATCCCATTTTTTAATACCAGATGCTTCTTTGAAGGATTGAGGATTCGTGGAAATGGACTGATAGACAAGACCAATTCCTATGGAGTTACCCTAATCTGGATGATGGAAGATTTTGGATGTAAGGAGTAGCTTCTTTAACAATGGTGTGAGCCCATTTTGGCATAGTGGAAGGAGTAGTAGAAGTGGTAGGATTTTGAGTTGTATTTCTAGGTTCCTCTTCTTGATTATTAATCTCTAAATTAATCTCTAAAGCTGGTTCTTCATTATATTGAGGCTCTAACATTGGATAAGGCTCAAGAGAATCAATGGTGGAAGAGGATGGTTGAGGATCTTTATGAGGGAAAGTTTTATTAAATTGGACATTCATATGAAAATATGTCTCATGAGTTATAGGATCAAGGAGCCTATATGCTTTCATTTCCTTACAATAACCAACAAAGATGAGTTTTTTGCTTTTCTTATCTAGAGCCTTCATTTTCTTCTTTGGGATATGTTCCCAAGCAGTACACCCAAATTTTTTGAATAAAGAGACATCAAGTTTTGAGCCAGTCCATGCTTCCTCGAAAGTCAAATGGACAAGAGCTTTATGAGGTGTGCGACTTTAAATATAGTTTGCACAGTTAATTACTTCTTTCCAAAAACTTTTATCACAACTATTACCTTTATATCTAGTCACATCATTGTTCCTTCAATGGATTCAAATATTGGTCTTGTGCACACTTATTTGTGATTCATATCGTCGATACTATTTATCAAATATGTAATGAGTATTTGTTGACATCAACCACCTTATCGAAGAGAAAGAGATAAAATCTCTTATCTTTCCTTTTGGTAGGAAATTGATTCAATAATTAGCCATCATGTTTTCTTATGAGGAAGAGCAACACAAATTATATGATTCTTTCATTTGGGCTCCTCGAAATTTGCTTCAACAAAGATAAGGATTACATAACTACTTACAGAGTCAAGCTATTGAAGTTCGTAATGCCCTTTTATCCATGGAACAAATATATTGCAATACATTTTTCTATAATGCACTTTGTGATGTGTGGCTAAGGAATAATTCCCATATTTATTTAGCTTTTGAAATTCATTTGAGTCACTTCGAGTGGTTCGATTGATTCTTTAGTTGGCCTAACTGGACCTTCCATGTCCGGTTTGGATATTCCTTGTTACCTCCAATAGGTGATCATTTAAATATTCCTTTTCAATTTCTACCAACCTGCTACTTGGACGTGGTTAAGAAATATGTTCCCACTGGGAAGGCTACTTTTGATAGCGAGCTTTATCAAAGTCTTTTGTGCAATTTCACTTATTATAGGAAATTCAAAATAGATTCTCTTAGACTCGGTGTTTGATAAAAATGGATATTGTGTTGTGTGGACAATGTAGCACTCCTTGGCTATATTATGTGTTTGATAGATATATTGTAATTCGTTGTAACTCATCTTCAGTCAAAGATTATGATAGCTCATATTCTAACTAAAACTATATTGTTTTTCATATTACCATTGCTATTATATCTAGTTTTCTAGTTCTGGCATATTTTTAGACAATAAAAATAATATACTTAATAATATGATATGTTTTGTCCAAATATTCTATGTTTAAATTTTCTTTGGAAAATAATACCACATGCATGGTATAATGAGTAGTTTCAAATTTAAATAGCGTAGTACACTTTCATATATTCGACCACCACCCGAGTGGTCGGGTGGCATACTTTACTACTGATCTAGGACACACAGATTAACAAATCTGATTGGCGAAGTTATGATACAGGTCTCCCCAAAATTTTGCACAAAGTTTCAGGTGAAATTTGGCGTGGTTTCCATGCCTAAATATGTCCTTGCTTCCTTTTGCCATACTTGGGTTTCCATGGCTTCTAGAGTTATGGTTCTCCTCTAGCTTAGTGAAGTTTTGGGTTCTGGTGTTTCTAGATGGCTTCTTCCACCATTTACTACACCTTAACTTCTAATTGGGGACCCCAAAGTGCATTGTAACATTGATCAAAAATCAAATAAATAAAACCTTCTTTTAATTATTTCACTAGCTCACACTTGAAGATAAGGATTAGGCAACCCAAAGGTACAGATGTTGAGTGAATTTCCAAAATATTCTAAGGTACATCTCTTAAAACCTATACAAGGGGGTTCGCTTAGATATTCCACTTTTGAACGATTGTGGATCTACTCGTGGGGATAGGTACTCAGACATCATCATCCCAAGCATTGACCTTGATCTTACCAAGTGTGCATTTTAAAATTGTGGAATTTTCTTTCAAGTTTAGTTTCATGTCCCAAGTCTTTGCTAACCTAGACCTTCACTAGAGTCTATTAGTTAGCCTGGGCTCTGATACCAACTATTAGGAATCCCTTTCATTACTTGTTCTTATCCACATAATTGTTTTTTACATGCACAAAAATATTTTATCATGAGGCAAGAGACATAATCATGACCTAAGATAGACTCATTCCATTTGGATTAAATCTTATCAAGACATATAGCATCAAGAGCTATTGAGACTTTATTAGAGTCTCTTAGGGTAGAAGTGATCACCTTCTACGAAACCCTCATACCCCATTGGTATGAGAAAACTGGGCAAGATTAAGGTTTCATCCCATAATGGGAAATCACCAATAAACATACTGTCCACCAAGAATAGTATGTAGGTGAATGCCTTGAATATGGAGAACCACACCAATGGAAAACCATCATAGATAAAATAACCTTATTAATGGTTATTAATAGGTCTTAGATATGATCCTCTTCCTATAGAAGAGATTTCTAAGATAATAATATCACCATCGTGATAAGAATCGATGGAATGCCATCTTAAATATGATTATATAGCTTTAAATATCTTAGAAACATAATGGTTCACCCTTTTTTTAGACAAACCTTTTGTTGTACACATTGAGTTTCTTACAGAAGGACATTACCTATCCAATAAGGGTGTACCCCACTCCATGCACACTCAACATCTTAACTTTTAGAATATAATATTTGTTCTTGTTCTTAGTTCAAGACCAATTTTACCTCCTTATGGACTTTAATCCACTTTGAATTTTAATGTGTTCCAATTTGAACCATAATGAATGTTTATGAGGTGAACATAAACTAATGGTGCCTTTAATAATAAAATCTACTCTTCATAACCATAAAATTGAAACATCACATGAGAGATCCACTTAAGCAAAAATTATATTCCGTTATGAATAGCTTCTATGAATTCCACATAACTATTGAATAAAATAATGCAATCCACCTGTTCCTTTTAAAATAAATAATGCAATTAGAGAATCTACCAGTTCCTTTCTCTAAGTCATCATATGATTGTTAATATTTTACATATGTTTATGATAATCATTGGAATCACATTTTGGAGAAGTCTCATCGACTTTGGAGGGAAACTTATAAATTCCCTCATGGAATGAATACAAATCCATTATTTTCTTCTCTAGGTATCCATACTAAGTGTATGAAGAAGGAAGCGTATAACTTCCTCAAGAATAGATTCTACATCCACTCTTATTTATAACCTTAATCATAATAGGGTAGTATTTAACTCACATTTTCTATGCATCAAACCAACAATATATCCTTGTCTATTATTTCCTTAACTATTTATTATAGATTTCATGGTTTGAGAGGATTCAATCTCCTCTCATCCATTCTAACCTCCAAATAATACCAATTTCACCAGTCCATAAATCCTATATATGGTCATTAATCGTATGATTGAATATAGTGAGGAAACCCCATAATTTCCTCTAAATATTCTTCTAAAATTTGCAAAAGTTTGATTACACTAAAGCATAGTAGAAGGGTGTTATTTTTCCCTTCCCTATCAACTAGGTTATATATTTCCACTATTCATTTACTATTCACCAGTTACTATTCACTATTCACTATTCATTATTCACTATTCACAATAAAATGAACGCTATGTTCATCCTCCTACACACATAATCGACATGTGTAGACATCGAATTCTAGTCATTTTGTGCTAGAGTTACTATTCATATTCACTATTTACTATTCATTATTTACTATACACTATTTCATTGTTCACATAGCCCCAATTGGCTACCTAAACTCCTCACTTCTAGCTCCTAGCCACCATGTGGCCATCCATTTAACCTACCATGGGTTAATATTCACCCTAGGTTGGTTAGTATACAAGGAAGACCTTCCTACTTCTTCCATATAGAGGGACCCCACATATTATATATATATATATATATATATATATATATATATATATATATATATATATATATATATATATATATATATAAAGAAAATAAGCAATGTATTCCCACAATTGTAATTATGCATATCATCAATATATATTTCTATAATATATCTATGCATCTCAGCGATATATTCCCACAATATATCAAAAAGTCCATTATCTAAGTATTACCACAATACTTTAAAAAGTCCACTATCTAAGTAATTCTAAAATACTTTAGAAAGACTAATATCTAAGTATTTTCATAATATATTAAAAATACTATCATCTAAGTATTTCCACAATATTTTAAGAGTCTACTATCTACGTATTTCCACAATACATTAGAAATATGAAAATTCATGATTTTGTTTATCCTAAAAAATCAAATATAACATAATTTCTACAAAGGAGAGATCCAACCTCATAAGCCAAGTTGGGTTGAGCTAGACTTCTCCTGTTAGTCTCCAAATATTATCTCCTACTTCCTTCTTGTGCTCCCGTCCATGCTTACTCCTAGATATACCTCTTTAGTCCACTCATGTTGGCCAAATGTCGTTAATTTAGGACATAGTACTCTCCAAAGACTTTTTGGTTTCTAATCTACGAATAAGGTAGAGAGCATACTCCCTAAGTCCAAGATTTCCTAGCCTAAACCTAAATCTTAGTACTCTCCCAAAGCTTTCTGGTTTCTAATCCACCAAAGTGGAGAGCATACTCCCTAAACTTCAAGATTTCCTAGATGCCTCTTCCTTCCCAAGGTGTCCTCTATTTATAGGAAAATTTCCCCACTTATGGCCAAATATTGGCCTTATTATTTTATTATTAAAATATGCCTTGGGCCCCAAAAGACTTATCAAATCATATGGAGGGTAATCCAAAAAGTAGAAGAGGGTCCAAATAAGGATAAGGTAGGTGACCTTATTTTGTTTTGTGTTGCTTTTTCATGGGATCAAATACAAAACTAATACTATTGAGGTATAGGATAGATACAAAGGTTGGACTATTAATGATAAGATAAGAGACCTTCCTTTTATTCCCACCAATGTAGGGAAGCCAAATGGATAATTCCCAAGAGGATAGGATAATTCTTATATTATTTAATAATACTAGAGTCCTTTTACATTAAAAAAAAATTGGGTCCACTTTGTGGGCACCTAATTATTTTAATAAAAATGGTGGCTCACCTACTACTATTTGGTAGGTGGGTATTGCAAGGTTGACTTTGGAGGAATCTCACCTACCATTCCAGCCATCCTAAAGATACCATGTGGAGTGTAAGCCAAAAGTAGGAAAAAGGGTCCTACTATGGATAAGATAGGTGGTCCCTTTTTTTTTCCTTGTATCTTTTCCCATGGGGACAAGTATAAGACTAATACTATTAAAGCATGGACTGGGAACAAAGTTAGAACTATTACTGATAAGGTAAAGGACTTCCCTTTTAATTTCCACCAATATAAGGAAGCCATATGGGTATTTCCCAATAGGTAGGATAACCCATATGCTATTTAAAAATCCTCCAGTCCTTCATAAGTCCCATCTAGGTTGGGTCCACTACCTTTACACCTAATTTATCATATTTTTCTAATTTTGCAAGAGATAATTTCTCAGTTTTATTTTTTTTTAAATCTCATAATTAATTATCATTTCTAAAAGATAATATATATATATATATATATATATATATATATATATATATTAATTAATATATATATATATATATATACCTTCCTAGAATTACTTTATTGGAATTTTTGTAGGATTATTTAGGGTCATGCCCCTTCATTTAGGCATTAATTGATCCCCAAGATCAATTAATATTTTTTTAAATAAGGTAGGAGGCTAACGGGTCATGACAGATGGCCAAACCTTTCATGCCAAATTTTTCTTTCAAAATATCCATGTACAACAAAATAGGAGGCCCCTTCTAGATTTTTGAATCCTTTGAAGTGAAATAGGTGAGTATTGTGATCAATATCTCCTTTGGCTATGAGAGAGTTAGGGTCTTGAAAGTCTCTTATCTCAAATCCTATTGGTGAGAAAAAACTATTTTACCCTTTATAGAAGTACACATCTGATAGACGAAGAGGAGATTTGTTGCAATGTTTGGAACATAGAGAACATTATTTGTCGAACCACCATCAATGGATATGTCACCTTTTCCTTTGACTGGGATAAAGGATGAGTCATCAAATTCTATGCTACATGTTGAACTTGAGGAGATTGAAGTGAATGACTCATCTGAGGCAATCATGTGATGAGTTGCTCCAGAATCAAGAACCCAATATTTTAATGAAGTTTTTGTGGTCTTTCCTTGAACATTTAGGGCTTTTCCTATCTACTTCTTAGTATCTATATTTTGATCCTTCATTGCTGCCTCTAGTTGTTGTAATATTTTCCAACATTTGTTTTTAGAATGACCATTCTTTTTTAGTGAGTACAAGTTATGGGATTTCTTTCTTTCTTTTTGAATTTTTCTTTAATGGATGCTACTAAGGCTTTTGAGGAAGAGGAAGAGATATCATACTTTGCAAGTTTGGTTTCTTCTCTAGTTAGCCTATCACAAAATTCCTCTAAGGAGGGAATTTGAAAACTTGCATCAAGAGCATCTTTTGTAGATAAAAAAGTGGTTGCAAAAATTTGAAATACACCATTTAATTTAGAAATAATTAGATAGATGCATTCTTATTATTTTTTTTTCTTGCCCCTGCCTTTGTATTGAGTGAGGACTTCTTTAAATTTGGTGAGAAAGTCAACAATATTGTTGAAGTCTTCAAGAGATAATGTTGTTAATTCTTCCTCTAGTTGCATTGACCTTATTTGATCTACTTTTCCAAATAGTTTCTTTATTTTTTGCCAACTTTCATATGGAGTTTTAAAATCCGTAATATGAAACCATAAGCTATCATCATTATACTGGTGCTTATAATACCCATTGTTTCATACATATTCCCTTTATGAACAAAAATTTCATATTCTTTTTCAAATTTAGGTTACTTCTCTTCTAGCAGGTGTGTGAGCCCTTTTTGAGAAATGAGATTTCATATTTTAGGTTTCCATGTATGACAGTTTTGAGGGGTGAGTGGATCAATTGTATTCATTTTATTCATTTTGCCAAATAAAATTGAAGTGAACCAATAATTCCCCATTTAACTTCAATTATATTATTTAGAGAATGGAATGGATCTTATAAAGAAGGAAACAAAAGCCTTTAAGAAATACCAAGCTCCTCAAATTATCCACCCTAACAAGAGGGAAACTATAAGTAAATGAGGAGTTTTTATAAATATAAATAGGCCAATTGTATATTGCCAGACCTATATATCTTTTCTTCTCAATTAATTGCCCTTACATGAGGGAAACTATAAGTAAAGAGGAGAATTGATACTTGGAACATAGGCTTTTAATCATCCATATATTAATATCAAATTCATAATAACCCACCCTTACATGAGGGAAACTATAAGTTATTAGAAGTCCAATACTAGGAAGATAGGTGATTAATAAATTTTTAATGATCTCGTTAAGTTTAATAAAATTTTTATTAAGTAACAATAATTAAGGATTTAAAAAAAAATTATTAAAAATTTAACTTAAAAGAAATATCTTATTAATTAAAAAGGAATATTTTCTTAATAAAAGGATCCTTTGAAGTTGCTCCTCAATCTCTAACTTAACTAGTAATTATATCAAAACAAAAGGAATTAGATTTTTAATATTAATTCTATTAAAGAACATAGTAATACGAATAAGATAAAAATAAAAATTATAGAGGCAATGACCAAAACAACAACAAAGCCCCCCTATGAAGCTTTTAGAAGAGGTGCTAAATAGTGGCCAAGGAAAGGCACTAAAAGAAAAGGATATAATAATTTTTAGAGGGTTACAAATTTATACAATGAAGAAAAGTATTATTATCACTCAAGAAAAAAAATTGAAACCCTAATATTTGAAACTTAAAGTAAATATAACTTTATTTACCAAGGATTTTAGAAAAGAGACATCACGAGAGAAGAGGTAGAGAGGTAATATTTTAAATCCTTCAAAGGCTACGAACTTTGTTGTACCAAGGAATGATTAGCTCAAAACCATAAAAAATATTAAAATTTATACCTGATTTAATGAGAGACTTCAGAAGAGATATCAAGAGACATCGAGGAATATTTGAAAGCCTTCAAAGGCTTCTAACTCGTAGGGGTTTGACACACACGGAAGCCATTAGGGAGGTGCACCACAATCCTAGCTGCTATTGAATAATTCAAGTTTTGGCACACACGAAAGATGTTAGGGATGGCACTATATAGAGAGACTCCCAAAAAGACGTCAATTATTGCACCACTTTCTTCCAAAGATGTTAGGGTTTGGCACACACGAAAGACGTCAGGGATGGTGCTATGCAGAGAGGCTCTTGAAAAGACGTCAATGAATGCACCATCGACTTTGAAAGTGTAGTGAAGGTTGTGGAAGACCTTAGTGAACACATCACACCATATACTATCAATATTAATGCTCTATATTGAAGAACCAATATGTAAACACAGGTAAAAAATAGTATTTCGAGTATTCACAGAGGAGAATAATATTTTAAGCATTGAATTGATGACTATATATAAAAACAATCGAAACTCTTCTCTAAAGTACTAAGGGACAAAAAATAGGAGAAGCTTCGAGATAACTTGATATGGAAAATCTAATCTTTCGATCATTGAGATTTAACTAGAAAATACCCATTGAGAAGATGAAAGTCTCATACATTGGATGCCATATAAAATTGTTGGCAAATATGCCACGTCTTATAAACAATTTATGGAATTTGTTGTTTTTTTTTTTAAATAACCAAATGTCCACTTAATTTGGATGCGAGAAACATTGCTTTTATTTGTTAAATATTTCACGAAGTTAAAATATTTTCCAACATAAAAAAACAAATGATTTAATTGATCACCAAATATTATATTCCTTTCAAACTTTATATCCACTACAAAATGAAACACAACAATGGCTAAAAAGAAACCAAAGTAAGCATGCATTCACGGATTAACATTACCAGTGATGGCTATAAGGAGCCAAGCAAGCAAGCATTCGTTAGGAGAGAGTAGAACAAATAGGCATCTAAGGAGAACAATAAAATATGGAAGGCAATTATAAATTTTAAAATCTATATATTTTGCAGTGTAAAAGTAGCAATTTTAATATTAAAAAAAAAAATGAGGATAATATTTGCATAATATGGTAAAATAAATCTAGACAAACTATTTAGATATTACCATAAATAAATTTCTCTAAAAAAATTGTAGATATAGAATGAAAAATCAACAATAGATATAAAAACCTCTTTCCATTTTTTTAAAAACAAAAGATAAGAGATAATGAACCAGTTCGTGAAACTGCCTTCAAGAGAGAATGCCTACCAAAATCTATCCTGATCTGGTACCATGTTAGAATTTCCTAAGAGTAGAACTACAAAGTATTACAAGATTTTAAGGAACAAAATAGAACCTCTTGATTTATTCCATGGATCAAATTTGTATAAATAGCAAAGTTGATCATTGAGAGTCGTTGGATTACAACAACTCATCAAATATGATCTAGACTATACTGAAAGTTCACCTGACTCATTGAGGAGTAGAAAATCAAGTATGTATATCCTAGTAGAACTTAAGATAATAATTACTTATTCTAACATATCCTTCATTTAATTTAAATTTTATTAATGACTCTACCTTATCATTAAAATAAACTCCTTTAATCTATTTAAATGAATTTTCATTTATCATTTAAATAAAGCTTATTAATGAATTTAAATGAATTTATATTATCATTTAATTAAAACTTCATTAATTAATTTAAATGAACTTTCATTTATCATTTAAATTTAATCAACTTTTCTTCATAAAATGATGCTCTACTATCACTTCAAAATAACAATTTATTTTACTCACACACATACATATTGCAAAATGTTCACCTATTGAATTACAACATTATGTTACTCAAGCCATGATGTGGTAAGTGATGTAGTAAAGAGCAATTAAATTTACACAATAGCGAGGGAATCTTTCCATCAACCCAATAACCTGTCTCAACCAAAGGATTTATGATAGCTACTAGGTTATCAATTAAGGCTCAAGGTGATCAATTATTGATGATTATCCTTCTAATGATGCATGCCTATATGAAGGTATCTATCCATATACCTTCGAGTACCTTAATAATCATTTTCCCTGATATTAAGTACCCTTGTTTATGGTGGATACTTCTACCTTCTCCACCTAAGAGAGTACCTGATCTTGCACACTTTGCAATATGTTAGCGATAATATGATCTTCTAAACAACTAAATATCATATAACTGATTCAATCATTCTAACTAGGTATTACCACATCATAGGTTAATACATTGTTTCTTTATGCCAAATAGTCCGCTAGGAGGGGTCATGAAACTTGATGAGTGAATGGAACTAAGGTGAGTTATCTTAATTAGTGAGTATAACTGGGGTGATATTCCCAATGCATGAGTGGAATTGTAATGCAAAGTGGAGGATGAGTGGGTGGAACTATGGTGATAAAATCAATGCATGAGTACATATGCAATGAAGTGGAGTGTAATGTGGAGGATGCCCCATGTGAAGGGATAAAATGTGTGATATGTGGCATGATGATGGATAGTTATGACTAGAATACATGTCTCATGAGGAGATAAGGCATCCTACGTGAGTTTCCTAGATTTAATAATAATCTAGAAAATGTGATTATGTGCAAGATTTTATATGTCTAAGTTTGTACTTAGGCACATATATCTTATTATGCAATGTTGTGTGGTGGGATGCAAGTGGTGTTGTGTGAGTGCCTAGGATTTCATGTCTACAGTCCACATGTACATGAGTCATAGGATAGGTAGATGAAGAGTTATGGATAGAGTCCTATATATAGCTTTGAGGTATAGAAAAGTGAGAGAGACTAGTAGCATTAGTAGCATTGGTAGATAGAGTAAGTACAATGTAGTTATTTTATTAAAATTATGGAGTGTTTATATCCTCCATTATATTGCATTGTACTATTTTCATGATATTTCATTAATGACATATTTTTGAGTTATTGCAAAATTTTATCTTATAGTTTTTTTGCATATTATAGTGTCATTATCATATACTTATAATTGCTTGCTCATTTTACATCTTGTGGTTGCATTTACTTTAATAGATATCATAAAAATCTAACAAGAATATGGAGAAACATTAAAGAGATATATTATAGAGTAGAAGAAGAGAATAGAGTAAAGATACAATGTAGAGAATGTATGGAATATGGAGAGTTTGAGATCTCCATTATATATAAAAATACTATTTTTGTGAGCTTTTGTTAATGTCAATTTTTTGAGTTATTGCAGAAGTATTTCATGATTTTTATATGCTTTAAATATTGTCATTATCTTATATTTTATATAGCATGTTTATTCTAGATCTTGTGGTTGCTTTTCATTAAATATATAGCATCAAAAGCTAACAAGTGGTATCAGAGCCATAAGGGATATTAATAGGAGATAGGGAGAGGCACAAGAGAGATTGATATGAGATAGGGAGATGTCATTTTTAGAATTTTTAAAGTTACCTTTTGGCTAGATTATTTCCAAAGGGTTGTACGAAAACTCATGAAGAATAGGAATCAACATAGATCTCTTTCCAGTAGATTGAAGGATAGCTAGTGAGGTTTATTTATTTTTAGAAATATATAGATTTAGATGCATTTGTTTGTTGTTGTTTAATTTTTTTTGCAGCAATAGCATAGATATTTAATATTGAGGATACCCAAGGAGAAGATCCTCATAAAATCTTGAAGATTGAAGAAACAAGAAAGCAACTCTATTGAATATTGAGAAGAAGGAGACCCGAGAGAAGAAGTCCCCATTGCATATTTGAGAAAGGAGATAGGAGATTTGAGAAAGAAGATAGAGGAGGACTAAGAAAAGGTCAAATTGAAGAGTTGCAGAATTTGAAGATCCAATAAAATAGGTTTTAAGTAAACTTGAAATGAGAAAGAAGAATAAGGCTAGAGAAGACCTATTGAAGAAGTTGAAGAAGATGCCATTGAAGAAGATTTTAAGAAAGCTCGAGGTAGAATATTGTAGGAAGGATAAGATCATAAAAATAAGAATTTGGGATAATTGTTACTATTCGACAACAAACCCAAAAAGAAAAATGATTTGGCAAGAAGTTTTCCAAATTTTGGAAACGATTTTTGAAGATCTCAAGACATTTAGATTCTTGAGGAAAAGACCAGTGAAAGAGGTCAGATTTGAAAAAATAATTCAAAAATAGCTAAGGAAGAGAAAGATGATAGAAGAGCCCACCATATTTGAAAGTTTTGAAGACAACCATAAAGGATTTGAAGGCTGATTTATGGAGTAGAAGATTGCTTATTTTTTGCAATAGAAATTGAAGAGTGATAGGACAAAACATTGAAGAAGAATTGGATAGATTTTGAAGTGCCCTTGAACAACCAATTGAAAAAATATTTGACAACAAAAAACAACAAAAGTAACAAAAAATTGGAGTTAGAAGGATATTATTGGACAGAAAGATAAAGTAGGAGAAATCAGAATTTATAAGTACTAATTTAAGATATTTGAGCTACGAATTTTGATATCATTAGAAGGAGAAAAGAGAGTTGTGTTTTGAAAGAATTTTAGGGCATATTTGAGAGAATTCTTGGACATCATAGAATATGGTTTTGGGAAGCAAACTAAGGCTACAAATTTGAAGGTATAAAACAAAAATTTCAAGTAGCAATAAAGGAGAGGAGAGGAGCTACAAAAGGAAACCAAAGAATTTTAAATTAGGTGCTTAAAAGAGTATTTAATTTTTGTGAAAAGTTGATATTAATTTAATTATATTTAGCACCAATTTTTTAGAGAGTTCAAATCATAAAAATAAGAACTTTAAATTTATTATCTCTTAGTTGAAGGAGTTTAAGAAGCTTACAAATTAGTGTGTTAATATAGCGTAAAGAAGTTGGTTTGTTATATTTTTGAAATAATATTTGTATGATACTAATAAAGCATGCATTAGCAATATAAGGAGATATAAATGCAAAAAGGAGTACTCAAAATATTGTGCTTAATACATGGTTTTGGAATATAAGTCTTCAAAAGTATTTTTATTATTTTAAAACCTGCAAAATACATCAACACAATATATAGTTAAAAGTTACTCAAAAATGAGAGATAAGTAGAAAATAATATTGATAATAGATATCATTTTACAAGTTTACAAAAGGGAGATTATTGAGATAATAGGAGATTGAATAAGGGCCAAATATAGAGAAATATTTAAAGTTTCAAAAGACACTAAGGAGTATAACAAAAATTTAGAAATTTTGTAGTGAAGAAGTCATCATCTAATTAATCAAAGCAAAGATAATAAAAAAATATTGAAATATAGCAAAAAGTACAATTGTTCCTGTCTAGTTGTGGAAATAACAAACCACTTTATAATCTGAAGAAGAATCTATCAAGAAGGAGTCGTAGAATGTGGGGCAAAAGGAACACCACCAAGGTTATTGAAGAACCATTTATGTACAAGGAATAACCACCAAAACATCACCATAAAGAATATTTGGAAGCTCAAGTATCATTGTAAATGCACCAAGAATAATTTACCTTCAGTCCATTAAAGAGTCACTCAAATGAAGAAAAAAATAAAGGGATGTAACTTCTACAACCATGCAGTTCTAGGAAAAGCAAAAAGGTTGGTTGGAGATTATTTTTATAAGGATTGAAACACCTTGGAAGGAGTACCATCATTGAAGCATAGACAATATACTATTTTTGGGTGAAGATAATCCAACCCATAATACCTAGGAGGAAGGAGTGCCACCTTATAGAATGTGAAGAATCTATATTCCACATGTCCTTGTGGAATGAGGAGCGCCAACCATCACATGATCAAGGTGAATCATATTCATACATAAGACTAAACTTAGCACATCCAATAAGCAACAAAGTTTTTGAATGAGCACTACATAAAGTGAGACTTTCAAGGAGGAATGAATATTGAGAAGGAAATAAACCACCACTGATCATGATTTGCATGTGCCCATTGTAAAGAGTAATGTAGAAGAAATAATATAAATACTTGAATAATATGAATCATTAAGCATTGTGCTAAGACATTGAGTGCTATGTGGCACATAAGAAGAGGAACATTAATAGTCTTGGAGGAGGTCAAATGTTTCTTGAATGCATATTAAGCACATTGATGGTCAGAGAAGGAAGAGAGGATATAGATGAGATTCAAACTCTTTAATACTAAATTTAATGAGCATAAACAAGCATTATATACATTGCAAATAAGGAATATTAGTTTAGAGTGCAGGTTGCAAAGTTGAGAAGACTCACGAGAAGCAAGTCAAAGTTTAGCGCACCATATACAAGGAGGTACAAAATATTTAAATTGATTTAAAACCTTTGCAAAGATTAAGGAGGTATAAGGCATAATATTATTGAAGTTAAGATTAATTAATCTATTATACTTAATATTATTTGAATAAAAGGAGAAATAAGGTAATGAATTATAATCTTAGAAGAATTATTGAACATCTTGGAAGATGTTTGAAGTAAAAAGTTTTTTGAAAGGTTTTGAAATTACTTTATTCTATTTTGAAATTAAAATTGCATAGAAATATTTGCAAATAGTTTAACTTGGAGGAATAAGTATTTATACATCAAAATAGGAATATTAAATTTTCAAATACCTTTATTTTCTAAATTTCTAATTAGGGAGTTATAAGGAATTCAACACCAATTTAAGTTCTTGAAATTTAGAAACCATACTATTGAAAATTGAAAGATATAAGAAGCACAACATTGAGTTGTTGGGAAATAGGAAAACTACATTTGGTTTTAGTCTATTTCTCAAATTAACGAGACATAAGGAATCCAAATTAAAGTTCTTTAAAAAAGAGAATCTTATCAAAATTGAAATTGCATAAAAATTATCTTCAGCTTTCTATTCATAATTAGGGAGACAAAAGGGATTCAACTCAAAGGAAACTTGGAAAGCTACGTATTTTATCAAAGATATTTTACATTTAATACTAGGGAGTGATATGGTAGTCAACCTCAAAGGTTTAGATATTTTAAAATTATATCAAATTTATTTTCTTAAAACTAAGGAGTCATAAGAGAAATTTACTTTAGGAAAACTATGGAAGAACTTATTAAGTATACAAAATTCAAGGAATCAAAATTACTTAAAGATATACTTTATTCAAGTAATTATCATACAAAAACTAAAAGAGAAGAACCAATATGGCTTAGAGAGTCTTTTTGAAAAAAGCATAAACTGATAGTTTAGAAATAATAGATTCTATAAAGACATATAAAAAAACAATTATAGAAGAAATTGATGACAATCATATTAATGAAAATATGGAGAATAAACTCAAAAACCATTTTCCAATTGTAGCAAAGAATATTGGTCAAAAAGATGTCTTAAAAATTAAAAAAAAGAAGTAAATATAGAATAGCTTCAATTGTATACAAGTGGTTTTACTATTTTATCAAGGAAATGGATAAACTCAAAATTTCAAATATAAGTAACAAAGAAGAAGATATATCTTCATGATGAACTTATTGCAATAAGATTGGTCATGAGAAAGCAAACTATTGGAATTTTCATCCATGTAAATATTATGGAGAAAAATCTCACTCATATTTTTTTTGCTACTATAAAGATAGGTACTACAAAATATTTGAAGAGATATGAATAATCAAACTAGATTTTATTTTTTAAGTTTCTTTTTGATGCATCTACTAACAATGAGTTCAAGTTTAAAGTTTCTAAAGAATAAGAAGAAAGATCATCCAAAGAACCAAAGGAAATAAAATGGATTAATTTTGATCCACTCATGACTTGTAAGATAATGAGATCTCTTGTTCATCAAGGCTACTTGGAAAAATTCAAGGATGAAGATCATATCAAAGACTTTGAAACACAAAAAAGTGGTGAAATGAAGAAAACAAGAAAATACAACATAAGTTCTAGGAACAAGGTGACGACTGAACCAAAATAAGAACAAGAACCTAATCTAGTTGAAGAAAATATGAAATATGAAGATTCATATTGAATACTAAAGTCTTAAATAACCAAATAATGTAATATAGGTGGGTGTTGGAATATATTATACTATTTGGTAAATGCTAATGTACCATCTTGGGTACATATTTATATTAAGAGTGTGTCTTAGATTAGGGTGAATATTTACTTTATGCAATGTAATAAATGCACAAGTATTATTAGAATGTGCAAAGTATTTGATAATGTAAATTTGCATAATAGTCCATGTGCACATAAGTCCATAGAATATGTAAGTGAATATTCATAGGAAGGTCGAATTCCAAGTATCACATCTCATTATATATAGGCCTTTGATATAGAATATGGAGAAACATTAAGGAGACATATTGTAGAGGAGAATTAGAAAATAAGGTAGAGATACAATGTAGATCATGTATGGAATATGGAGAGTTTGAGATATCCATTCTATATCAAAATACTATTTTTGTGAGCTTCTATTAATGGTAGTTTTTTTATCCTTTCATGAGTTTTATATGCCTCAAATATTACCAATATCTTATATTTGATATAGTATGCTTATTATAGATCTTGTGGTTGATTTTCATTAAATATATAACATCAAAAGCTAACATGATTATGCATGCCATAATAGAAAGAAACATTTCCTCATTATGGAGAAACATTTCCTCATTATGGAGAAACATTTCCTCATTAGGGAATTGGGCTTATTTCTCAATGAGAGTGAATATTTACCAAAATTATCATAATGGCTACAATTCCAAGGAGCTAAAGGTTCCATGGTACTAGGTAATCTTTGTGATCATGGAATTGTTTTCTTTGGATTCCATATGGGAGGTCCTGCATGGTTACGATGTAATTTTTTTGAATCAATTAAGGGCTAAATCCTTCATGATTCCATATTTCCTAGTTTATTCCTTGATAAATACTTTGATTGTTGTAAGGGGAGGAAAAGGGTCAATCCTATCCACCAATGATTAATCCTACTAATTTTTGAGCATGTGGTCGAGAATAAAGGAGTGGTAGGGACAAGGCTTTGTCTCAAATTGAGTACCAAAAATCCCATGTATGTTCAATATCCCTTCAATATCTTCCAACTCCTCATCTAGTGAATCTTTAAAGTTTGAGTCAAAATAACTTAAAATTCCCATTATTTCTATTTAAGAAAAGATTAAAAATTGATGTGGCATTTTGGTTTTTCCTAGAGGTATGATGGGTGGATGTGCAAGATGTTCTAAATATCTCTTCATGAGATCCACTCAAGTTGAGACTTCCCCTATCAATGGATATGTCAGATTCCAAAAACATTCCCCAACAAAGAAGAAAGGTAAATTTTTGAAGGAAATGGTTGAATTCAGAGATCAATCCCCTCATAAAAACTTGAGTCTTCCAATTGTATTCCCTTCCTCATCAAGCTGGAGGAGAAGCACTAGGATTTTATTGGGTCTCTCTAGATTGCTATTTTCTTCATCGAATAGAGTCAACATTTGACTCAACAATAGAGTGGTGACTCAAGAACCCCCAATAAGAATATGGAGAGCTTAGGTAAGTCACCTTGTAAGGAATAATCACTAATTTATTTGGTTTATCTCTATATCTTGGTTGTTTTGGATTGTGATCCAATTTTGTTCCCCTACGAGATTGGGTGTTCTAGCTCAATATTCTATGGACTCATGTTAGGGTCTCATGTTGGGGTCTCATATTCCATAGAATATGTTAGTGGTATTTCTTGTTAGGGTCTCATGGTCTATGCCTTGAGCTCTAACAAATTTGATCTTATGTAATAAGGTTTGGGCACCCTTTCAAAACCCCTTATTTTATATAGTAAAAATAAATAAATATATTCAACCTTATTAATATTAGTTAATAAGACTATTATTACTGATTACAAATATGTTATTAAATGGATATAATATGAGTTAAGTTTTACATAAATATTAAGGACCTCTTGGCTAGGTCAATGGCCATGATTTGAACCTTGGACCCTCTTAAGAGAGGATAAAGGCTTAATTTATTATTTTGTGCATACAAGAATCCAAGTAAATATAATTATCTACATGAAAAAATATTAAAATAAACCAATAAAATAAGTTTAAGTATCATTGTTATTTATAAAAAAACACAAGGTGATCGTTATAAATATTTTGGATCATTAAATATTATTTAAAAAGTAAAGGCACATTCTTCATGAGTTAAAAATGGCTATGTAGCAGAAAACATAACAAGATCTTCTTTAAGGATTTTAAGCATATTTGTAACAGGTATTTAGAATAAAACTATGTGAGTTACAAAATATAAAACTCATGAATGATAAAGTGACCATCTTTGGAAATGAAGTAACATTGCACAAACCTCTATATTATTCATATACAAGGAGTATAGTTCAACCACAAATGTTTTACAATGATTTTACATAACTAGGTATCCATTTTTGTAAGCTTGGATTGTTGTTATAAGAATATTAATCTATGAGGTTCTTCTCATAATAATACAATTTTTTTTTCTACTACATAAAGCCTAAATAATAGAAATTCTTTATTTTAGAATTTAATTTTTCTCTTCATAAAATAGAGCAATATAAACATGATTGATTGGTTGTAATTTAATTATGATCCATACCTAAAATTATTTAAATATGATCATTTTTTAGCGAAAACTTAACACATAGCAGTTTAATTAAAACCGAGTTGAAAGGCAATTGCTCAACAATTTTTAGGAAAGAAAACTTTAAGAAGAAATAGAAAGGATTAACATGAAAAAAATAAGATATTACCTCTTCAATAGTAGTCCAAATATCCTCTTCCACTTTTCTCCTCAATCCTTCAAACCTTCCAATTCCTTCTAGCTAGCCCAAATTCTCCCAAAAATCTTTGCATCCCCAAGAATCAATTATCAATTGGACGAAGATCAAGTGAAGGAAGAAGTTCAAATGTTAGGGACTTCTTGTTTTCTTGATACGTTAAAATTTCCAATGCTCCTCACCATATTTAGAAAAAAACTTTATTTCTTTTAGTAATAATTAATCATTAAATGTGTACCTTAAATAAAGTATTACTTAATAATATTAACTAATACTTTCTTTTTTAAAAACAAAGGTATTAGTAATGAAATTAGTTACTCATTTCATAGTATAATACTATTTCTAATTTTTCTTGTCTAATTAAATATTAACATTAGAATATATATATATATGACCAATTAAGTATATAATTTTTATTTTATATATATATATATATATATATATATATATATATATATATATATATATATAGTATTAATAATAGTAACATTATTACTAATACCTTGGCAATAATTGACCAATTAAGTTCTATACTCTTAAACACAAGTTTTTATGCATACTAATAATAAATTAAGATCCTAAGCAACACAAGGTCTCTTGCTAAAAGATATCCTTGTCCAAACTATGATGCAATCCAAAAAGAACAAGGATATGCACAATATTAGTATTCATTAAGCAAGAGGTATTATGATAACTATAAGGTTATCAACCACCTATGAAGGACTCCTAAGCATAGGGGTAAGGGCTATTTTGCCTTTAGAGCAACCTCCTTGCTTTATGATGCATTTAATAACATATACATATGCAAATGCTTCTGCATGATTGTTTTACACTAAAAATAATCCATCATTTCTCTTTCTACACTTCTCTCAACCCTAGTGGTTGTCCCATAACAATTATTGTGTAAGAGTACCTAGTCCTACAACCACAAAATTTATCAACAATATTATGTTCTAAAAATAGTATAATCCAACTCAAGTAAGCAAGGAAAACAACTATAAACTCATATTGATAGAAAAAAATAGATTCATGCATTAATTATCAACATATTAGCAAATGAATCAAACAACAAGGGAAATCCTACCAATATGGGTAGTAATAATTGGTTAGTATGGAAGTCCAAAAAGTATGGTCCATCACCTATATATAAATTTTAAACTGAAAAATATGTTGTGAAAATTCATTTCATAAGAAAAGTCATTGAATAAGATGAACTCAATTTGTACTTATTTTTTATTCATTTTTTAAACTATGAAAAGTTGGTTGGTATCCATTGAATTTATATTTTAACTCTAAGGTTTATGCTTATATATCTCATAATTAGAATATTTTGGTGAGTCATTACTTTCTATATCAATATTTTCATATACTTGTTCCTTTTTTTGTTCATTATTAGCAAAATACTTACTTATTCTAAGTAGGGCATCCTTAATCTAAATTGGAAATTCTATAAAAGAAATGTCTTTTCTACCCAAGTTCATTTTATTAGAATGATCAATTTTATTATTTTCTCCTAAGATATATAGCAAGAAACTTAAAAGCATAGAAACAAACACCTAAGAGCAATATGGGTAACCAAACTAATCCCAATTTTAAATACCCACGCAGTAGTCAATAGAATAAACAAAAGCATTGAAAAAATAACTGAGAGCTAAAAAGAGACACACACAGGGGTAAAACATGATGCAAAGAATAGAGACCAACAATCTCAAAAATCCACTAGAGATCGAAAATGCAACTAAATGTTGGGTTACCTACCTGTGTCATGCCCATCCTTGGTAGAACCCACCCAACTCTAAATTCTTATAAGGTATTGAATTGGTCCTTGTATTCATCCAAAAGAGACTTTGCCTAATATGGCAGAGAGGATTTCATCTTGGTCGCTCTTCTCAAGGTCTTCATAATTTTTTGGAGGTCTTGGAGGTGGACTCTTTCAAAGAGATTAGACAAACATGACACTCTGGAGGCCAGTAGGGGGTAGGCTTGGTGGAAGTGCCCTCAATAGGGTGACTTTTCTTGGGAGTTAGTATCATGTTTGACCTGAAAGGAAAGAGAGTCATAAAAACTATCATTACCAACCACAATTGGAGCCTTAAATTTTCCACTACTAGCTTTGGCCCTGGTGGAGTGATGAGTTCCCAATGTTCCATACTATTTTACATCAAATTCAAGAGTTCAATTGGTTCTTGGAGTTGCAGAAGTATCCCCATCCACAATTCCAGCATCATCTGTAGGTCCCATGGCATGGACCACCACTCCCATGGATTTGTGAGTTTGGTGCTCCAAAAAATTTTTGTAAATCATCAAATAAATTCCTTGGTGCAAGGGGAAGGAAGAGAACCTCATCTTGAAATTATGGACTAATATTTCAACAAACCAAAAAGGGTACTTTGGTATATTGATTATTTGTTTCTCGTGCAAGTGGTTGAGAAACACCAAGTAGAAGCTCCTCAACATCACTGTGAGACTGTCTAGTATGAATTACTTGAGAACCATCACCATCATGATGTCCCACAACTTTGAGAGAGGATCTCGTAGAATGCCACCTATGTCTCTGCCCAAGGATTTACCACAGTCTTGGAAGAGAGCCAGCTCACCCTGGAGTGAGTGCTTCTCTCTGTTAATAATATTTCCTTCATTTGGGATCCCCATAATATCTATTAGAAGACCAACAATAACTATGAAACTCAGCCTACATATGGGGACATGTCCTCCATCCCATGTTTACACAAAATCCATAGAAAGGTCTAGATCATGGTTATTAAAGAGTTACAAGAAATTAAGTAGGCCATGGTCATGAAATATATCTTCAATGAGATCAATAAGGTGAAGGGTAGAGGGTTATCTTCAATGTGATCCATTGTAATAGGGTTAAAAAATATGAGGGGAACAAAGGATAAATGCACTAGATCAGATGAGATATGAAGGAGAGATAACAATAGGAGAGGCTAAAAAGCAAAGAATAAGAATATAGGGGATTATTCCTGAACATAAATTCAAATACGATGGTATAGAAAAGCATGGGATATTATTTAACTTGAAGTGGAATTAAATGGCACACATGGATTGATACAAGCAATGAGAAACCAATAGGAAGGTTGGAACAAATACCATAAAGCACAGGTCAGAGAAAAAAATCCTCTTGATGGAGTGCTACCAGATTCAGATGTAATAGTTATGAACAATGTCAAAAAATAACTCCACCTATGGTCACAAGGACTTAACACGTAGTCATTTGAGACAACAAGATAATGATTTTTGATGTTTTTGGCACAAATGATGATATCTATGGAAATGGAAAGGTTGGAAAGAGCACCACCAGTGGTTAAGGTGATCATGGACCAAGAGTTCACTGAGGTGGCCACATGTAATTGCCTAGCCAAAGTAAAAACCATGTGGTGTTGATGAGGATTGGTGTAATACCAATATAGACACCGTATCATTACCTACATGTGAAACTGCCAAGGAATCCCACAAGAAACTGTAGAAAAAATATATTATTATTATAAAGTTATATTTCAAAGCTATTTTCATTTTCTATAGGTTTAAAGGTGATTCATAGAGAAATCAAGTTTATTTTTCCATATCCTACTGATCAACTTGGTTTCTAGAGATAAATTTCTATTAAAATTAACTATAATGATATGTATTTAAATATGCTCTAAGTTTAATAAGCTTCGTATTGTTAAAATTTTATTAAATATGAATCCAATTAATGTATACTTACACATCAAGTAGACCACATGAGAACCACAATACTAGGAAGAAGGGATCAACCTTAGGTATGTACTTTGAAACAGGACCAAATTTCCACTTTATCTCAAAAGGTATATCCAAAGGAAAGGGCAATGCTTCTATGTAGGGATGTCACTCTTGCACTATCAATTTTCTAATCAATAATATTTTTAAATCACAATATCATATTCTCTATAGACTGTCACTTTCACCACTTTAATAGTGTATTTTATTATATTGTGGCACTTTCACCTCATGATGGTGCTTTTGCTTGTTGATGGTAGTTTTTAGTCTAAATATTTAGGCTAATTTTTTTATTGATAACAATTTTACAATTGAAATTGGGATGCTAAATAATAATTTGGCTTGGTTATGGTTGTAGGAGAGGATTCAAACACTAGATTGTAAGGTGCAAAGGGCACATGAACTATAGATCTTATTTCCATTCCTTTACTATGTTGATCATGCACTCTCAATAGTAGTAGGGTTGTATCATATGGATCTAATACCAAAGGTAGGGGTCAATCAAGCCATATTAATCACCTTGGTGGATCATAGGTATTTAGAGGTGAATATATCTTAGGTACCATGTGCAGAGTTGTTCATGACACTCATGGATGTTTAACTTATTTTGAGGGTACCCATTAGAGGATATCCCATGTACATGAATTAAAGTAAATATCAAATATAGAGTGGCTCATATGGAGATCTAAAGTTTTTATTCATACAATCAATCAATAACATCAATGCCATGTATGAAATCAATAAAAATTAAAATGATTTGTAAAAGGGTTGCTAGATCATAATAGCATCATTAGTACTATTTCTTATGCACTAATGCTTTAGCATTTAGAGAAAAAAAATCTCTAAAATTACACACAAGGAAATTTGATTTAATTTGGCTAATTTAAAGGTTAGTTTTATGAAGGGATTAGAAAACATGAAGATTATCCTATGCACAAAACTAGTTGTCTACATTCACCATATAAATTTATTCAAACTGGCGAATGTCCACATATGTTTTAGTGTGGATAAAGGTTTAACACTTAAAATAAAAATATGATAATATATAAACAAAACACTATGACAGTAGTATAAATACATATTAGAAGTCAATTTAATAAATGAAGGTAATTCATTGTATATTTTATATACGTAGATAACATTGCACTAATTATAGTGTCAATGACTTCCATAGTAAGAAACATGAAGCTACTATTATTTGCATCACCTCTAGTAATAAATTGACAAAGGATTGATTAATCATCTTAACATCTAAGGCCTTAGTTTTAAATTTATTTCCTCCTAAATAAAATATCAACAATATCTACAATGAAAGAAAAAAGTATATATCACAAAATAGAAAATATATACTACATAAAACTTAAATATAATCAATTAGGAATGAAGTATAAAAAATATTCTATTGAAAATGTCTATTGATATCAAAATATATTTCTCTACATAAAATACTAATGTGGTTGATACCTATAAGAAAAAAATAACTTTACAGATTATGATTTTCAAAAAAATAATACAATATAATGTTGAGGTAGATCTAACACCACTAAATGTTCTAAATATTCCACAATATATTGGACCTTAAATGATTCATCCACAACTATATTAATCATGCTCTAATAATAAACACACACACACACACACATCATAGATGTAGTATATAAATCAAATTGGTTGTAGCTTTGAATAACTAGATCATCTAAAGGAATTACATTTTGATTAAAATTGAAGAAATTTATCTAATATTACATCCTCTTTTTATGACTTTAGTTACATCTATATTATGCAAATAATTTGTATTAGTGTCTGATTCACTCAATGGTGATTGTTGCATAATAGTTTTCATCTTCATCTACATATATCCTGTGAATACAAAAGATATTTTGCAAATTCTTAGACCATGATTCATTGCTACATAGATATCAACTAGGATTGGATCATCCTTGTAAGTATCCAAACTTGTCAAATCCCTAAAACCTATATTACATTTATCTAAAATTTTACATATTTGAATACCCTAATTTAACTACTATAATTGATTTTGAGCATAACTACTATATTAATCTATAGAAAAGTGCCCTCACAACATTTGAGTAATCCAATCCAATAAATTGTAAGGAACATTTCCCCCATTTCTACTAATGTTAGGTTCATCAAAGAAAAATAATATGTGCATAAAATTAGGATTTTATTTCAAGTTATTAGATATTTGAAATATGATATATTAATCTTTTTATGATGTATTCAATAAATTTCATTTTATCTCTTATTACTATTAACCTACCAATTATCTGCAACATCCTCATATGTGACATATTGATTAATTTTTATCAATTCACTTCCATTCTCTTTATTAATTGCGATTTCTAAACAATTTTGAGTCATTGGGATCTCATGGTAATGTCTTAAGTTTAGTGAAAGATATTATACCTTATTTTATCTATGCTTTTAAGCTTACATGTAATAAATAATAAATTATATAAGAAAATTTTTAAATATAACTAACTAAAATTTTTAGATTATAATAAAAAATATGGTGTAGGAACAAGATTTAATTTTTTGGTATAGAACCATCAATTTGAATCCTTTATCAAGAACCAATTAAAATATCCATTACCATAGAAATATTATGAGTTGTGGATGCATGAATTATCATATTGTAAATATGTATACTCTTTACTTGAAACCGTAGAAGACTATACCTTTTCGAATTCAACCAAGAAAAAATATCATAAATAAATGAAACTACAAAATAATTCTTAGGGAGGTTAACATTTATTTCTATTGCATAAAAACATTCAAACCTTGATTATCATATTTAGAAAGAGATAATATTTTGTTAAAATATATTTTAAATGTTAGAATATTTTCTTCACAAAATTGGTTAAAATAAAAAATAAACTAACTCATAACATTTATTTCCACCCCATATTTACTTAACCACAACATTATGGGTAAAATGTTATCATCCAAAAATTAAATGACATACATGATTATCAGACAGGTTAAGTATAAACCACATATAAATTCACTATAAAATTATAAACTAATAATAACATCAAATTATTTATTTAAGCATAAAAAGGTCCATGAAAATTGAAGGTATGAAATCATATAATTTTGAAATATCTATGGCAACAAATGTCCATATACACATAGATTTATTTCTCTTCAAGAAGTAAGTATTTTCTTTGTTTTACTAATATTTCTCAAAACCTACACTTCCATAGGATAGTATGGAAGTCTAAAAATCATGGCCCGTCACCTGTGTATAAGTTCTAAAATAAAAAATATGATAACAATTTTTATTTCACAAGGAAAGTCATTGAATATTATGAACTCAATTTGTACTTTCAATCCATTTTTAAGCTATTGAAATTTGGTTGGTATCTATTGAATTTATATATTAACTCTATGGTCTATGCTCAATTATCTCATACTTAAAATCCTTTTGGTGACTCATCTAATTATTAATAAAGATTCACATTTGCATATTACTCCTTTTGTTCATGACTAGCAAAATAATTACTTCCTCTAAGTAGGGTATCCTTACTCCAAATTAGAGATTCTTTTAAAGAAATGTCATTATTTGATCCCATTTTCATTTTATTAGAATTTTCAATTCTATTTATTTCACCTGATATCTCGAGCAAGAAACATAAGGGTGAGACTCTTTCACTCCTCATATTTTATTAAGCTAGTATAATTTATGGATAGGTTTGGGATCTTTGTTTATGTTATGAAAATACTTATTCCATATTGCTTTTGAAATTTTCAATTTGTTTTTATTTTCAATAATTTTAAAGATGATTCATAAAAAAGACAAGGTATAATTCCAAGTTGTTTTTATTTTCAATAATTTTAAAGATGATTCATAAAAAAGACAAGTTATAATTCCAAGTTGTTTTCATTGAGGAGGAGCAGAAGAATAGGAGGTAGGAAGTTGTACAACATGTGTGTTAACAATAAAAATTATAGTAGATAGGATGCAAAAAGAAGGGTGAAATGAGAAGCATACAAAGAAGTGGGAAGAAACATAGTGGGAATATGAGAGGCAACATTGACCTGAGCTTGAGGGTATTTATTAGGATCAAGAGGGGTATGAGAAGGTGGTGCTGAAGTAGATTGGATCTACATTAAAGGATCGTTATTGGAATAATGTGGGTGATTGGGGTTGATGACCACTGACATAGAACCAACTATAGGGTGAATTGTATGGGTATGAGGCCCTTGATTCAAAAAGATACCAACAAAATCATAATCTAGAGTTTTCCAAGGTTCTATAGTTGAGGTAACTAGGGTTTCAACTAGTTGATGAGATGTATGAGAATATATTTGTTCTTGATGCAAAGGGGGACTAATGCAAATAGTAATATGGAGAGGAGGGAGGGATGGTTTATGTGATTTCGATGGTGGAAAAAAGGCCAATACAAAGGGCCTCCATGGCATTAGGATCAAAGAATGTGATGAAATGATGAGAAGATTCAAAATATGTCTTAGTACCAGGAGATTCAATAATGGTAGTATAGATAGTGTAATGCATCATTCCCATATAATATCTAGAATGTTGCACCTCATGTAGGTAATGTATGTGACAAGGAGGTTCATCAAACAAGTTATCATGAGAGACATGTAACCCATCCCCTTGATGAGTTAAAGGAATGGTCAGGACATGGTAAGGTTGACCGGAATGGTACATGGAAGTATGGGCCTAGGCTTCAGGTTGGGCTTGATGATGAGTCAAAAACATTGGCTAGAGGGAGCGAAATGGGGTGCACCAAAGATATATGTGTGGAATGGATGAATAATTAAGGATATTTTTGCAAAAAAGTAACATATGATCTCCTAAAGCAAACAAACAATTAACCAAATTAAATAAATGGGTGTTGAATTGGATGTTTTTCAATATATATATTTTTTTGTTCGTTTGTTGTGTGGATGTTTTTGGGGAGTTTTGAAGTTTTTGTGTGTTTGATAAAGTTGTTGTGATGGTTTTTGTGCTTGTGTTTGGTTGTTTTTTTTGTGTGGGTTAAAAGGTTGGTGTGTTTTATGTACCTATATCTATGAATGATAAAAGGTGGATGATGAAGTAGAATCTTTAAAAATGTGTGTTTGCACTCACCCCCCTTATGAGGAATAAGAAATTAATAACTAAGGTAGCTTTATAGGATGGATATTGTGGCATTGGGTATCCTAAAGGGGACAAAAAAATACCTCCCAAAATAGGTTGCACTCTCAAAATCCATCTATCACCCTACACAGGCTTTCACTTCACCCTCGGTCAGGCTTGGATTGGAATGATAGCTACAAATCCATAAATTATTAAGCCCCATGGTCAAAGAGAATCTAACCTCAAAAAATTACCTCAAGAAAATCCCTGTTAGAATTTCCCAAGAGTAGAATTGCAAAGCATTACAAGATTTGAAAAACAAAAATACAACTGATTGATTATTCCATGGATCATCTTTGTATAAATAACAAAGTTGATCATTGAGAGCCGTTGGATTACAACAACTCATAAAATATGATGTAGACTATAAATGAGAGTTCACCTGACTCATGAAGGAGTGTAAATTCAAGTAAGTCTATCCTAGTAGAACTTAAGAGAATAATTACTTATTATAATACCCCCTCTTAAGTGATACTAGGGGTGTATTGTGTAAATGAGTCTCGACCTCATGTACAATGGTTTATTCTTTGAATAAATGGTAAAAACCCTATGGGAAAAACCATATATCAAAAAAGAAAAAGGGAGAGGTATGTATTCGGTTTGTGAATATTGCCCTCTTAATATAGAAAAATGTGAGTCCCATCAGCATGACATGATGAGGTACTCATTTACAATTTTTATGAGAGATGGTGAAAAAACCACATGGGAAAAACCATCTGCTATGAAATAAAGCGGCATGTCTTCGGATGGTGAAGATTTTCCTTAAAAACAAAAAATATGAGTCATGGCAACATGGCCTGATGAGTTACTCATTTACAATTTATATGAGAGATGGTGAAAAAACCACATGAAAAAAAACCATCCTCCAAAGAATACAATAAAAAGGGAGATGTTAAAGACCTTTGTTTCAATGAAGTTGTAATACTCCAAGTTTCTCTCGCAATTGTATGTAACACAAAGAAGGAAATGACTTGGTGAAGATGTCTGCAATTTGATCTTCAAGTGGAATATAGCCCAAGTATATGTCCCCATTCTAAATATATTGTTGAATGAAGTGCATGTGTATCTCAATGTGCTTGGTGCACTGATGCTCAACTAGATTGCATGCAATATGTATTGTGCTCTGATTTTCACACCAAAGAGTAATAGGTTTGTCATGGAAAAAACCAAATTATATTAGAATATGATGAATCCAAAGAGCTTCCTGACTTGCTAAAACTACTACCCTGTATTCTACCTTTACAGATGATAAGGCCACTGTTTGTTATTTTTTGCATAACCAAGAAATTGGTGAAGAACCAAGACAAAAGACATAGTTTTAAGTTGAACATATATCTTCTACTAAACTTGCCCAATCTGAATCCATGTAGCCAATGATATCCATGAATTTTCCCTCATATAAGAGCCCAAAGTGAGTAGTTCCTTGAAATTAGTGGATGATTCTTTTGTTGCTTTCTAGTTACTGAAATGAGGTTGATGAGATAATCTAGATATTAAGCCAACAACATATGAGATATCTGGACGAGTATGAGTAAGGTATAAGAGACTCCATACAAGATGACGGTATAGATTTGCATCACAAAGAGGGAATGTGCAGGAAGTAATTATATTGACTCTAGATTGAAAAGGTGTACAAGAAGGTTTGTAATCTATCATTTTAAACCTTTGAAGAAGATATAGAGTGTATTTTTGTTGACACAATGAAATTCCGGCATATGTTTGATTTATTTGGATCCCAAGGAAGTAATAAGCTAGACCTAGATTAGCCATATCAAATTTTAAAGAGAGGGAGTATTTTATAGTCTAAATGTGAGTGAAGTCACTACTAGTGAGTAGTAGATCATTAAAATATAGAACAAGTATGGTTATTTTTATTTCATCTCTCCAAATGTAGACAGTGTTATCAGAATCAGAATGAGAAAAATCTGAGGAAATAAGGAAGGAGTCCATTTTTTCATACCAAGCTCTAGGAGCTTTTTTGAGGCCATAGAGAGACTTATTTAGCCTACAAACAAGAGAGGAGTCTTGAGTGAAACCAACAAGTTGTTCCATGAATATCTCTTCCTTTAAGTCCCCATGTAAGAAAACACTTTTTACATCCATTTGAAAGACATGCTACTTTTGGGAAGCATCCAAAGCAAGAACCAATCTAACAAAATTAATTTTTGCAATTGGTGCAAAGGTTTTAGCATAATCAATTCCTTCAATTTGATAGAAACCTTTGGCTACTAGGCAAGCCTTGCGTTTGTCAATTTCTCCATTAGGCTCATATTTTGTTCTATAAATCCATTTACAACGAACTAATTTACTTCCTTTAGGTAGGGGAACTAAATCCCAAGTTTTATTTTTGTTTAAGGAAGAGAATTTGTTTTACATGGCATCATCCCATTATTTAATACCAGTTTCTTCTTTTAAGGATTGAGGATCAAAGAAAATAGACTAATAGACAAGACCAGTGCCTATGGAGTTGGTTAATATTGATGATAGAAGATTTTGGATGTAAGGATTAGATTCTTTAACAATGGTGCAGGCCCATTTTGGCATAGTGGAAGGATTAGAAGGAGTGGAAAAACTTTGATTTGGAGTTATAGGTTCCTCATATTGATCATCAATCTCTAAATTAATCTCTAAAATTGGTTCTTCATTATATTGAGGTTCTACTATAGGATAAGGCTCAATAGAGGAAAAATATGGTTGAGGATCATTCTGAGGGAATGTTTTATCAAATTGGACATTCCTATGAAAAAATACCTCATGAGTTGTGGGATAATGGATCCTGTATGCTTTCATTTCCTCACAATAACCAACAAAGATGAGATTTTTGCTTTTCTTATATAGAGTCTTCCTTTTCTTCTTTGGGATGTATGCTCAAGCTGTACACCCAAAAATATTGAAGAAGGAGACATCTGGTTTTGAGCCAGTCCATGCTTCTTTAGGAATTAAATGATCAAGAGCTTTATAAGGTGTGAGGTTTTGAATATAGTTTGCACAGTTAATAACTTCTGTGTTAAATGGTCAAGAGCTATATTTAAATTATTATATTACTTTCTTAAAAACAAGGAATTGAAATGAAATGAAATTTATGATCAAATTTTTAAATAAACCATAAATTAGTTTATCATCCAAATATATTTCAACACTGAAAATAAATTTCACCAATGGATCTCCCTCAAAATTATCTTTCCAACGACTATATATAAGCCTATATTCGGATACAAATTAATGCTTCAAAAAAGCAAACACAATGACCCTCAAAAATATGTGCAGCTCTGGGACATTCCTAAGTAGTCACCCATCCGAGTGCTACTCTAGTACTCATTGCTTAAGATGGGAGTTTTTATAAAAAATGCTTCCAAAAAGTTAGACTATACAATTTGAATATTAAACTCCCTTCCACTTTTAAAATATAAAAGTTTAAAGCCTTTAGCTTTTACAAAACTCTAGTTACATGCATAATAAATCATTAATCAAAGACACCACCGCTTCCATACTGTTAGAAAATTAAACCATTGTAAACTCAAATGCATGCAGTGATCCGCAATTTTTGCCACGTTGGTCTCCTATGAAACGTGGACGAACAGCCAAGTGGATCTTTGATTTGCATTTCTAATGTAAATTCTCTTCAATATTTCGGAAGCATTTACTCTAGCTTAAGCATTTGATTAGCTTTCATTTTAGAAGTTTTCTGAGATTGAGGATGGTAATTCAACGACGTTCTCTAAAGGAACTGTAGTGACTGGCGCCTTCCTCACTAAATGTCTGCCACGATCTTTATAGAAGCAAGACGAAATCAAATTAACACCATTAAAACCAGCCACGTGTTTGACTAAAAAAATGTAGTAGATGAACCTCGCACAGTTCTCAAAAAAAATAGTGAGCCAATAGGACGGTAATGAAGGTGAATCTGGAACACGATCTCGTTGATGATAATCTGCCACTGGTTTAAAGATTCAATACCTGCGCAAACATCAGAAAAATAATAATGCCGACCAATGATTCAAAGTGTTTATCTTTATGTGGACTTTGTATGTCATAATTTGCCATGAAAACTCGCCAGAAACAAATAGTTATGCAGCAAATAGGTCTATGCTCAAAAAAAATGTAGGTAATAAAAGAACTTTCTTCTCTTTTGCAGACGATCTCCCTTTGCACCACCATACAACAAAAAATCAGACTTTGCTTTGAACAAACATTCACAATTTCCTCAGATCTGGAACTTGTGATCTAGAAGGGTTTTTAGTATCATTATCAGGCGACTTCAGGCGCGGTGCTTGTTGAAATAGACGTCCATCAAGACTATGGATTACAGGTTCGGTATGAGGTAAATTGCACATGTATTGATTCCTTGTAACCGGTATTCAGGCAACAACGTTATTTCTATAATAGTATCTATCATGAACTGCATCGAGGAAGGAGGAGGCCACCACTCCTACTGGGCAATCTGAGAAAACAATAGGTTGTTTTCTCGATGAAAAACATGGGCCAAAATTAGAACAACTTCTCTACACGCGACATCTCCATATTCAAATGATCGAACTGTCAACAAAATACCATGGCAATCTATGATGTGTTGTAGTGGACATTTTAGACATTGTGACCAGCAAAATGCAGCATAATACTGGTAAAAAAAATTGCGTTCCTCTCTAAACTTCAACAACTACCATATTTTCTTAGGTAGGATGGAGTCTGCAACTGCGGTCTCCTGCGCGCATTCGTCCACACAAAAAATGCATGGCATTGATAAAATGACTCTGCCAGCAAAATGACTCCACCAGGCTCTACCGTTCACCACTCTTCATCATGTTGAAACCAACAACAACTGAAGATATTTTGCTAGATTATGAAGCTCCTTTTTGCAGAAATAAGAAATCTATCACCTATTGTACCACTCCTCCTCCGCCTGCCAGGTGCTGGGACCCTATGCAGATATCACATTGGTTATCCCATCGTAGCCTTGAAACCTTAGGCAAATGGGAACTTAGTCTCCTCCGTCGTATAGAATAAAATAGGCAAACTACCATGCCAGTTGTAATGAATACGACCACTCTATTGCTACACAATCTGGTCATAAGCGCAACGCCATATCTTTATCTTTGATTTGTTAGGGTTGTAAAAACATTTATGTCACATGGATTAGAAATGGGAAAATTAAAACCAGAAAACAAATAGAGCTTCTGGTTTTTGATCCACTCAATGAGTGGAGAGCATACTGCCTGACTCCATATCCCATAGGCAGATCTCACCGCTCTGATACCAGATGTTGGGACTACCAAATATGAACACAAAGCATTGTTGTATTTACAAGTTGTGTTACAATATATAGGCATAAAGCCTATGAGGGAGATATGACAAGTGTCATAAGCTCCACTCCAAGTGTCGAAATAGAAGACACAACTCCAACTCAAACTAAAACTGAAAAATAGGACAAGTGGTAGAACTGTAGAAGGGCATAGTGCACATTATAATAATATTCTAACAAAATCCTCTAACACAGTACCATAAAAGGCACCCTAAAAATCCCCAAAAGAAAATTTTATTAAAGAGGTTACAAACTTGTCTTTTATTTTCTCTTTAGTGGCCAAAAACATAGGCACTAAAGAAGAAAAAGACAACAATATAAAGTGATTTGATAACTTATAATGTGAAGAACAGATCTCTATTTGGTACTAGTTTTTAAAAAAACTAGTCAAATAGAAGATCTTTTCTTCAAATAATGAAGAAGCTGGAGAGAGCTCTTGGGGCTTTGTCAGGGCCCAAATATCAAACTTTACAAAAGACATCAATTTTAATTGAGATAAGGTACTCCAAGACTTCTAAAAAATACCTAACTTGATCTGGATGTGTCGTCGAAGGACTCGAAGGAGAACGTAACTCATAGTACCGAGTAATCAAATCTAAAATAAATTCAAAAAATGAGGGAATCGTCTACGAAAAAAGAGAAAGGAGCGCTCCAAATGATTGCTCCTTTTTCCAAGGTATTACTCCCAAAAAATGGTTCTTCAAATAGCTAGGAAGACACTACGGCTATTATGCATTTTCTTCAAATGAAATACGATATACCTACAATAAAACTGCATTTCGAGAGGTAAAATAGATAAATATTAAAAAATAATACCTTGGTTATTTGCCTAAATCACAATGCAGCAGACATCAGGCAAGGTGTAGAACTATCGAATGGCGTAGGGAGAGAGAGGAACGTCAAGTGGATGCCAAGCGTTTGCTATAATTATAAAAAAATATAGATACGTGAAATATGCTAGCTCTAAAAGGGAAGCAGCATAGAGATCAATATTCACACAACAAAGCTAAAGCATATTCAAAAAATATTGATGGTGAATAAAAGCTTTGGTTTAGAGAGCAATATTCACATAACTTATATATATATATATATATATATATATATATATATATATATATATATATATTTGAATATGAATGTTGAAGCACCCGATAACGGATAGAAAGCGAGCTTAGAGTTTAAGTGAAGAGGAAAAATCTTTGATATTTGGCCTCCATTGAGATCTAAGATCGTTTCGAATGACTGTTGAGGAAGACGAACGAAATTGTCGCGCTCTAAGCTTTAGATTTATCTAATGTTGGAGAAGAACTTGCCATGTATTATATTAAGAACTATTTTAATTAATGATTCAAACATCTGACAATAAATATGTGAGGAGAGTAATTAAAAAAATCTTTAGATCTACTTCAGAAAAAATATTCGTGAGAAAAAAAATTGAACGATCTCCACGAAAACGAATGTCAATGATGAAAATACCGTCGCTTCCCAACAACGCTCCCAATGGCAATCCCACACCATGACGCCTGACAAAGGGAGTACTCTGCGTGCTCCCATGACCAAAGAAGGTAACCACCAATGAAACCAAAAGGAAAGGAGAAATATTTATATTGCCTTTGAAAAATGGAAAAAAATATTTCAAAATTATTTCTATAAAGCAAATATCAACACTTTTTATTTTAAAACATAAGGAGAATCTATTATGGTAAAATGAACTTGTGAAACAAAATTAGATAGAACCATAAATAGACTTTCAAAAAATTGTAGATAAAAGGAGAGCAATCTACAATAGATATGAAAAGAAAACTCCTTATTAAAAAAAAGATAAGAGATAAGAACCAGATTCAAAAACTTTCTTCAGGAGAGAATGCTAAGAAAAATCTATCCTGCTCTGGTACCATGTTAGAATTTCCCAAGAGTAGAACTGCAAAGCATTACAAATTTTTTAAGAAACAAAAATAGAACTTATTGATTATTCCATGGATCAACTTTGTATAAATAACAAAGTAGATCATTGAAAGTTGTGGGATTACAAAAACTCATCAAATATGATGTAGACTATAACTGAGAGTTCACCTGACTTATGAAGGAGTGAAAACTCAAGTAAGTCTATCCTAGTAGAACTTAAGAGAATACTTACTTATTATAACAATCCCAAGGGTAATAAGTTTTCTAATGATGAAGTCCAAGAAACTATGTGTTGTATACTATGGTGTGTTAGGGCTTGATGGATGGTTGGGGATGAAGTCCAACTCATCAAAGGTTTTCCTCACAAAATATATGTGTGGTATTGTGTCAAGCAAAAGTGTGTGCCATAAAATATGGTTGAATAATTTTTTGTGTTGATGTATGTGTATGTGGTGCAAATACCAAATGCAAAAGAAAAAGCATGCTTAAAAATGAAAAATACAAAAGAAAAAGCACACTTAAAATGAAAAATACATAATTTTGCATAGAAAAAAATTGATAAAGGAAACAATTAAACCTAAGGATTTTTTTTTCATTTTTTATTTTTTATTATTATTATTATTATTAATATTTGATGATTAGTTTTTAAATTTTGTGTTTTATTGTTTTTAATTTTTGTGGTTGAGTATGGTTTTATGGAGTGCACGTGATCCTTTGTTTATTTTTTTATTTTTGTGTGTGTTTTTATATATTTATTTTGTTATGAGTAGTTTTTAATTTTTTTTTGTATTGTGTTTTTAATTTTGGTTTTGATTAGGGTTTGAATGGGGCATGCATGGCCCTATGTTGATTTTTTTATTTTTATTTTTTATTTTTTTATGATTAGGTTTAAAAGATTTTGTTTTACTATTTATTTATTTGTTTTTAATTATGGTTTGAAAGGGATGCACACAACCCTATGTTTGAAAGGGATATGCACGAATGAGATTGTGGAAGAGAGAATAAGGGAGGAGTGGTGCAGCAAGGGCTAGATCAGGGAGGAGGGGTAGGAAGTGGAGGATAGGAGCATATGCAGTGGGGTTCATGCAAATATATGGCCCATATGTGGGAAGGGAAAAAGGGAAGGGAGGTGATCACTTAGGGCTAGGATCTACACAATGTAACAAAGGTTGCATGAGGGGACAAGATTGGGAAGGGGAAAAAAAAGAGAAATATAAAGGGATAAAATAGTTGATTCTAAAGAACACAGGATTATATTGAGAGGGAGGGTGAATAGTATAAGATAAAACTTTCACTTTTCTTTCCAAATCAATATTATCCAATATTATCAATTGCAATAACTTTCCAAAGTAGTATTAACCAATATCATCAATAGTAGTAATAAAGCAATGCACAAATCACCACACACATAAGAGACACAAATTTAACATGGTTCACCCAATGTGGGTTACGTCCACAGATAAAATATTTTTTATAAAATTTCTCAACAAATATCTTGGAAACCAATTTCCTATTACAATTTTTATGGGTACCAACCCAAAGGATATACCAATCCCCTATGCTCAAGATCGTAGAGCTCTATACATAGGAGACCTTTGTCCCCACTACTCTGTTTGTGGATCTCTATTCATAGGAGACCTCAATCCCCTCTGCACTATTTTGCTACAAACCTTTACATAGGGCTTGCATAATCCTACTCCAAATCCTACTCTCAACTCTTCTTAGATCTCCTCCAAGTGTTCACACAAGACCTACTCAAATTTTTCATCAAAACCATATTTCAAATTTTCTTAGATTTGATCCAAGTATTCACACAAGAACTACTCAAATATTGTCACTAAAACCTATTCTTAACTCTACTCAGATCATCTCCAAGTCTATACACAAGACCTACTCAAATCTAATCACCAAAACCTACTCTCAACTCTACTCAAATCTGCTCCAAGCCTACACATAGGTCTTTCTCAAGTCGGATCATAACACATACTAAAATATGCTCATAACCCCTGCTAAAATCTACTCATAACACATACTCAAATATGCTCATAACACATACTCAAATCTACTCATAACACATGCTCAAATCTTATCATAACACACTTAAATATGCTCATAACACACTCAAATATGCTCAGAACACATGCTCAAATATGCTCCTAAATTTATTTATCTATCTTGCATAATTATGTCATCAAGTGATTTATCTAATTTTCAATGTGCTCTTTAACTAAAGCATTTTAGACATATTCTACCCCAAATTCGTTTAACCTCTTGAATATAGAGAATGATATGTAGTAACAAATGTTCAATATGTACTTTACATTCATTAAGTCTATCGCTTTCACATGTATCACATTTATTGCATTCTAAAGGTAGCTCAAGTTTAGCACTTGATAACCAACTTGGTATTTGTTGATTTGAAACTTTACTTCAAAATAAATTACAATGCACAAGTTCTTCTCATCTACTCAAAAAATCAATCATGAACAATGATGCACAAATTGCTTCACCAATATGATCTATATATCTTGCGTTTTCATTTCCAAATATCACACAAAAACATTGCACAAGTTTACTTTCAAACTGTTGGTAATTTGAGTTATTTTATGTTGTCATTGATGTCACATGAATCATTGATCACTTTGAATTTTGGTGGGCAAATGATATTTTGGAAAGCATGGATAAAATCAGGGTTTTTGTGAAAACCAAGGAAGGCAAAATAAAAGGTTTTATTTAAAACCATGGATGGCAGATTTGAAATGGATTTTTCTTAAAACCCGAGCTGGCATTTTGTTTCATAGAAAAAGGTGCCTTGGTGATGGAGATATTTAATTTTAAATATTTAGTTTAAATTTTAATTATTTAAAATTTAAATTTTAATTGTAAAATTAAAATTAAAGTTAGCACCAATGTCTAAAGAAAGAGGGAATATCAATAATACGCCGACATCATCAAAAATGAGTAGAATACTATATAAAGAGAGATCTTAAGGTTCATTTGAAATTAATCCTTGCTCATGTTAATCATTGGCTAAGCATCCGAAGAGAGCTCATGCGAAAATAATTTTGAAAAGGGAGACAATGAATAAATCCAAGGTTGATAAAAAGTCCAAGACATTGTGGGTAGAGTGGCACATTGACAATTGGTTTTTTGTTAAGGTGTGTGGAATCACTTTACGTCAAGGCTCAAATCTCCTTGACTACATTTGAAGGCATTGGAAGGAAAGTTCTTGAAGCACTTATGGTTTGCATGGAAGGAAGGAAGGACTTAAGGCACGTTGTGCCTTTTCCTTTCGAACGAGTGGCTAACTCGTGTGGCAACCTTAGCCGTGGCTAAGGCACTCGTAGTGTGTGCAAGTTGGGGGTTCGAATACCCTTGAGGACGTAATAACGTTTTCATCTATTTCAATTTCGTTGATGCCCTAGGATAGGAGTTATAAGGTGGTTAAGGAATAATTAAAGTTTTTAATTAAACTTTATTTCTATAAAGATTGTGATTATTATTTGAGAGGTGGATGAATTTTTGATTTATTTTGATATTCATGAAATTTAAAATTACAATTTAGGAGAAATAAGGAGTTGTTATAAAATATTTTTGAGAGCCTTATTGATTAGTATTTTTGATAAGGGTTTTATTAAGAAGGACTTTGGTGGATGCGTTTATTAAGTTGGAGGAAAAATATGTAAATTGAGTTATGCTTATCTTCTGATTATTATTTGAAGTCTGCTAACCCTTATTAAGATTGGAAAGGAAAGTTGTGTTTAGTGTGGCAGATTTTGTGGACAACTTCTTGGCATCAAAAAGTATGGGCACATTCTCCTATTGAATGTTTATGGTGGTTTATTTCTGAAATATTATTGGAGTGAAAAGGATTGATTGTGGTTTCCTTTTTGAAAGTTGTTGGTTGAATGCTTCAAGGTTTTCTGATTTGAGAGTTGTGTTTAAACCTTTTTTTATAAGCATAGTTTTGGAAGCCCATTGGTTGCAAAAGAACTTGAAAAGAACATGAGTATCATTGTTATGTGAGATTTGTGGTTGAGCATTGTTGGAAAAATTTGAGTTGGTTGATACATGCTTGGACTAGTTTTTTTTAGAAAGAGTAGTCCCTTATGGTGATTGGTTGAGTTGAGTTGATTGAGCCTAGTCAAGTGATTATGTGAGGTGATTGGTCAAGTTCCATGAAACAAACTAGTCCATAATTCTGATTTAAGTTGAGATTGATATTAGAACATATTGAGTCTAACAATTCTCTTTATGCTTCTATGAGTTGACTTGAGTTGAGTTGAGATTGATTTGAGTTGAGTTGAGTTGAGATTGAGCTTAGAACATATTGAGTCTCTAACAATTATCTTTATGCTTCTATGAGTTGATTTGATTTGAGTTGAGTTGAGATCATTGTGGATCATTATTGTCATCCATTGAAGAGTACATTGCCATTAATTATTGAGTTCATCTTTGAGCTTTGCCTTGATAGATTTGTAGATGTGATTTGAGTGCTAATTAAGCATGATTGATTGAGCCTTTGAGAAGGCCTTTGTGGACAGTTTTGGGAGATCCTTTGTGGATGGTTTTGGGATAACTTTTTGAACAGCTTTGGGATAGCTTTGTGGACAGCTTTGTGGATAGTTTTGGGATAGATTTGTGGATAGATTTGAGCAAGTTCTTGGTGAGCTTGCTAGAGCATATTTGGGAAAGTTCTTGGTGAGCATTTTAGAGCAGATTTGAACAAGTTCTTGGTGAGCTTGTTGGAGCATATTTTGGGCAAGTTCTTGGTGAGCTTGCTAGAGATGATTTGGACAAGTTCTTGGTAAGCATGTTGGATCATATGTGGACAAGTTCTGTGTGAGCTTGTTATTCAATTTTGAAAAAGTTTTGTGTGAGCTTGTTATTCAATTTTAGACAAGTTCTGTGTGAGCTTGTTATTCAGATTTGGACAAGTTCTATGTGAACTTGTTATTCAGTTTTGGACAAGTTTTGTGTGAGATTTTTATTCAGATTTTGACAAGTTTTGTATGAACTTTGTATTGCCTAGATTTGAGCAGATCAAAGAAATAATTGTATTGGATAAGGATACTTATTTCTGTGTGAAATATTATAAGGAAATTATCTGGTGGAGTACCCTACATTAGGGAACCACGTTAAATATTGTGTCTCAATTGTGTGTGGTGACTTATGCTCTTTCTTACTACTACTATCTGAGTTATTAATGCACACTACTATATTTGGTTATTGCAATTAAGGACATTAATTGATATTTATTTGGAAAGAAAGTAAAAAGTGATCTTATAATGTTCACCCCCCTCTCAATATAATATTGTGCTCTTCAATTGGTATCATAGTGGGTTCCTTTGGAAAGACTAACAGCTTGAGGGTATATTCTGTAAGAACATAGATGGCTTTACAGAATGGATCATCTACAAATAAGGCTCCATTGTTTGATGGTAACAATTATGCTTTCTGGAGCATGAGGATGAAGAACTACTTGATATCACAAGGATATGAGCTATGGCAAATGGTTGAAAAAGAGTATAGGGTTGAAGGTGATCCCGAGGCAGATAAGACTATCAGAAAATTGGTTGAGATCAATGCAAGACAAATGAATTGTATTTTGAGTGGGCTTTGTGAGATAGATGTTACAAAGGTAATGGTATGTAATTCAGCTAATGATATGTGGATCTAGTTGTGGAATACTTATGAAAGATATTCCAAGGTAAAGTTGGCAAAACTACAAACTCATAGAAAAATATTTGAGGAATTGAAAATGGAATATTTTGAAGATATTGCAAAGTTTTTACTTTGAGTTGATGATATTATTAACACCATGAGAGGCCTAGGTTTTGAGATGAAATAATCAGAAGTTACTCAAAATATTGTGAGATCACTTCCCATGAAATTAAAATATAATGCTAAGGTTTCAACAATAGAAGAAACAATGGATATCAACAAGCCAACAATGGAAGAATTGCAAGGAACTCTCACAGCTTATGAGATGAGGGTAAGTAAGCATCAGGTTCTAATAAAAGAGATTGCATTCAAGGATTCAAAAAAATAGAAAGAGAAAGTTTTATAAACAATTAGAAGTTCAGATAATGATGAGAAAGCTAACTTCATCAAAAGGAATAGGGATATAAGGAAAGTTAGATGTTACAAGTGTGGTGATATTGGTCACTATGCATACATGTGTCCACAAGAAGAAAACAGTGATGATGAAAAATAAGGTCATAAAAGAAAAGAATATGGCAAGCATAAGCATGACAAAGATGAAAAATACAAGAAAAATAGGTATGAGAAGAAGGAATTTTTTTGTAAGGTAAAGAAATATTACTACATTTTAGAAGCAAGTGATAGCTCAGATCACAGTGATAGAGACAAGTCAGATGATGAAAAGGAAGAACATCTATTCCTAGGAATAGAAGGTAAAAGAGAACAGAGCTTTGTGTGTGGTCAAAGAGATCACAGATCAGGATATTGCAATGGATTCAGTGATAGTGAAGATGAGATGACACATCAAGGAAAAAAGTATGGTCAAAGAAATCTTGAGAGTTTGTTTGCTATAGAAGATTATAATTATCTTAGTGACAATGAAGATGAAGAAGATTTTTTCTATGGAATAAGAGAAGTAGAATAAGAACATTCACTCCAAACAGAAGAATTTAAGCAAGAGGATAATATCTCAGTTGATATAAATGAAGACTTCAATGTTATCCATGAGCAAATACAAGAGGTTAAAGATAATCAAAAAGAATTGAAATGTTTCTTACTTGAGAAATTTGATCCATCACATGAATCAAAAGTTCAAGATATTTTAACTAATAAGGAAACATGTGTTTCAAAGGCTATAGATATGGATGCCAAGTTGCTACTTGACACAAATAAAGAAAAATAGGAGGAATATTCTAAAGCAGGTCTCATATTTCAGGTTTGGGGAATCACACTCAAAAGGAAAGAAATTTCTATAATATGAAAGCAAGGAAGCACCTAAGATTTGTGAGGAAAGTTCCAAAGTTCCTATGGATCCAAATATTCAGTTTGGATCTTGTTTTGAGATAGGTGAATCAAGTTCAAAAGAAAAAGAAATCCTTAAAGAAGAAAGCGAGGAAGAAACTAAGGAAGACGTTTTAGATGCTACAAAGAAGGTTCAAGGATGCAATGCAAAAGTTGAAAATGATCACAAGTATGATGATCAAGAAATATATGAGGAACCAAGGCATGAACAAAGGGCTTTTCAAGGACATTCTTTTTCTTGTAATGGATTTGGACACAGGGCTATACATTGTGGTATCCATGGATCAAATAAGTTTTATTTTGCTAGAAGAAACTTCAAAGGAAGAAGGTATGGTTTTCAGGGACATTGTTTCTCATGCAACAAGATTGGTCATAGACCTTTTCAGTGCAAAGGAAATGAGCAACATGGTTTTTGTTTTGGAGGTTCACAATTTAGAAGTCATGGTCATAATGGTCATGAAAACAAAGCTTCACAATACAGGGTTCAAGAAAGGAATGGATATGGAAATAATTTTAAGAATGAATTAAGGACATGAGAACCATCGAAAGGCTATAATATCAAGTATTTTAATTACAATAACTTTGGGCATATTACAAAATGATGCAGGACTCATGGTCAAATAGGTTCAAGGCAATAAGGTCAAACATGTTCAAGACAAGAAGTTCAAGTAATTCATAAAGAGAAGGATATTATAAAAACATGGAAGGAAGTTGATAGACGAAAGAAATAATGTGATATGGGAGTAAAAGTACTCCCACCCCAAAATTAATCACCTCAAGAGAGAAGGTGGCGAGGGGGCTACGTTTAAGAGTCATATATTTTAGCCCCATAGGTGTCCCTTTTGCCATTGATGTCAAAGGGGGAGATATTTGATTATGGGGGAGAGCATTGAGTTAGGGGGAGCAACCTACAAAAAGAGCATTGAGTCAGGGGGAGCAGCCTCCATAGAAAGTATTGAGTCAGGGGAAGCAGCTTTGATTCTCAAATATTATTTTTGTAGTGATTGTAGTTTTTGCTTTAGAGGTGTTGCCATGAATGAAAAAGGGGGATATTTTTGGTAATTTGAGTTATTTTATGTTGTCATTGATGTCAAATAAATCATTGATCACTTTGAGTTTTTGTGGGCAAATGATATTTTGGAAAGCATGGATAAAATCAGGGTTTTTGTGAAAACCAAGGCAGTCAAAATAAAATGTTTTATTTAAAACCATGCATGGCAGATTTGAAATGGGTTTTTCTTAAAACCTAGGTTGGCCTTTCATTTTGTCAAAAAAAGTGCCTAGGTGATGGAGATATTTAATTTTAAATATTTAGTTTAAATTTTAATTATTTAAAATTTTAATTTTAATTTAAAAATTTTAATTTTAATTTTAAAATTAAAATTAAAGTTAGCATCGATGTCTAAAGAAATAGGTAGTATCAATAATGTGCCAACATCATCGAAAATGAGGAGAAAACTATATAAAGGTGGATCCTAAGGTTCATTTGAAATTAATCCTTACTCACGTTAATCATTGGCTAAGCATCCGAAGAGAGCTCATGTGAAAATAGTTTTGAAAAGGGAGACAACAAATAAATCCAAGGTTGATCGAAAGTCCAAGACATTGTCGGTAGTGTGGCATATTGGTAATTGGTTTTTTGTTAAGGTGTGTGGCAACACTTTACGTCAAGTCTCCTACTATCCTCCTAGAAGTGTAGAGTGCTTATCAAGTCTTGGAAGAATACCTTGTAGAAGATGAAGGTGATTTTTGGTAATAGAGGCCCAGGTAATCTCTCTACATCCTTCTTTAGAAATTCTCCTTCTAAATTCCCTCCAATAAAATACATTTGAATGTCTAGCTTTAGGTTCAAAATTGCTAGAGATTGAAAGAAACATTCTATATTCAAATACTTTAATACCTAAGTTTGTAGAGACTTAGATTATAGATATCCCAAGAGTCCCACCTAAAGAAAAACTAGAAAGAGGAAAGGGCCTATTACTCCATGTCTAGTGATAAGAAAGCAAAAATAAGGAAGTGTTAATGTGGATGTAGAATGTAAATTTAAACCTTCTAATAAGGATATAAAGAAAAGGAAAAAATAAACATATATTGCAAACAAATCACAAATGATCCTAAAACTAGAGAGAGGAACATAAATTCTAGAAAAACCGACAAGTTTAGCTTCCTTTAAACTGCAACCTTCCCTTGTTTTAGATGGGGGAAATAAACACATATTTAAACCACACAAATAAATATTTTATTTTGGAACATAAGAGGTCTAAATGACCAATCCACAAAGATACTTCTAGCTTCAATAAGAAAAGAGGTTTCACTACAAATACTTCTCCTTCAAGAAATAAAAATGGAAGAAAATAACATTGATAAGGTTAAAACATCATATGGAAAGATGCAAAGTATGTACAAAGTCATGCTCAAGGTGCTTCAAGGGGTCTCTTATACCTCTAGTATGTTGAAAAATTGGATGTCATGGTGATATCCTACTCAAATAGACAAAAAACATTCTCTTTTTCTATAAGGAGTCAAAATGTAGATGGGTGTTATCAAATATTTATGCTAAAAACTCTATTTTTGGAAGGTAATCCTTGTGGACAGATCTAGGATAGATGAGCAAATCCTTAAAACATGAAATTTGGATGCTAGCGGGTGACCTCAACTCCCATATCTATCAGTCTGATAAGAAATGGGGAAATAAAATTTTATCTAAAGGAGTAGAAGGCTTGACCTTATTTGGTGATGCTTCTTTAAGAACTCTTCCCAAAATTGGATTAGATCATATAATCATTTACTACTTGAATTCTTTGATATTTCCAAAAATAATTTAAGACCCTTTAGTTTTGAATCTATGTGAACCTAACATCTAGATCTAAAACCTAAGATAAAGATGTGGTGGACCCAAAAGTTCTTTAGTTCCCTTGTTTTTCAAATAGCAAAAAAACTCATTTATGTGAAATTCAAACATCGTTCAACTATTTTCTTAGCACCTCTTTATTAATGAAGGTATGAAATAAAGCTATTTTTGGTCATATCTTCATTAATAAAGAGGTGCTAAGAAAATAGTTGAAGGATGTGGAATCATCCATGGAAGTAGGATCCTTGTCAACTAACTCTTGATAGGGAGAAAATGATCTTGGTAGAATTTTGTAACACCTTGGCTTGTTAGGAGATCTTTTGGAGGTAAAAATCTAGAGCCCTATGGTTAAAATAAGGAGATTGTAATAGTAAATTCTTCCATGTATCTATACCCATAAAAAGAAGCTAAAATAGAATCATATAGGTGGTGAAGCAAGTGGTTCCAATACAAAGGACATCATGGAATTCAAGGCAAAAGCTGTAAATTTCTTTGAAACTCACTTGTGGTCTAGTGAGACTAGGGATGAGCAAGTGGATAGGAATATTATTCTCAACATCCACCCTATGTTTCATATTATATGAACTATATAATGATTAGCCCATTCAAGGAGGAGGAGATTAAAGGTGCTATATTCTCCATGGCTAGTGAAAAGTATCATAGACCAGATGGTTTCCTAACCCAATTTTTTAAGAAGTTTTGGAATATTATAGGGAAGGATGTTGTAGAAGCCATTTTGGAGATTCAAAGATCTTGTTATATGCCAAAATATGTGAACCACTTTTCTAGTCCTTATCCCTAAGTTTGTAGGGACCAAGAAATTTAATGGTGTAAAACCTATTAGTATTTACAATACCATCTACGAGATATTAACAAAATTTTTGGCTAATAGAATTAAAATAATTATGCCTTTTATTATTTATTCCTACCAAGGAGGATTTATTGTTGGGAGATAGATCTTGTATGGCATTATAACAGTCCTTGAGCTCATTCATTCCATGGATAAGAGTGATAGGACTAGTTTATTCCTAAATTTCGACATGAATAAAGCTTATCATAGAGTTTCTTGGGACTTTTTATTAAAAGTTATGAACAAATTTGTTTTCCACCAAAGCTATATAAATATATTTAAGAAATGTATTGCAATTGCTATATTCTCAATTATCATCAATGGGTCTATCTCAAGTTGTTTCAAGGGCTCAAGAGGACTACATCAAGGAGATACTTTTTTCCGTACCTTTTTATTATCCTAGCTAAATATTTAGAAAGGTATTTCAAAGTTACCTCCATTCTGAATACTATTGAGGGAATCGGACATACCCTATCCATTGATCTAGTTACTCAAACAATCTATGGATGATACGCTCTTAACCAATTCCTCCTCTATCACTCAAGATAAGTAAATAAAGATCATCATGTCCTATTTTGAGATATTTATTGATCAAAAGATATCCTTGAAGAGTAATTTTGTTTCCTTAATACTCCCATCAAAAGAAAAAAGAAGATTGCTTAGATCCTAATTTGTGAAATAATAGAATTTCCTTCAACTTACCTATGAATTCCCTTGTTCAAAGAAAAAATTAAGGACAATCTCTAGGACCCTATTCTAGAAAGAGTTAAAAGAAAAATTGTAGATTAGAAATAGTATCTTCTTATTTAAATGGGAAACACTCAACTAGTGAAATCAATGATGCAAATCATTCCAATCTATTCCATGTCCCTTTTCAAGATCTTGATAAAGATTGCTCATAAATTGAACACTTACAAAAAACCTTCCTCTAGTATATATTAGAAGAAAAAAAGGGAATTCCCCTTGTATCCTAGAAATAAATTTGCACCAAAAGAGAAGCAAGGAGTCTGGGATTTAGGAAACTAAAATATATGAATAAAGTGTTAATGGCTAAACAAAGTTGGAAGCTTTTTAAGTAGGAAATTTTAGTGTGGATTAATATTATTCTTGCTAAGTACTTGATCCAGTATATTTATTTTTGTAATATGTCTTTCCTCCCTTACGATATTCCTTTTGGAACAACCTCCTCAAGATGAAAACTCTTTTCCAAAATGGGCATAGATGGAATCTGGGTAATGGTGAGAAAATAGATTTATGAAATAATATATGGCTACTAAATTATCCCATGTCTAGTGTTTCTAATATTGTAATATTAGAGCATAAAATTTACCTTATTTTTTAACCCAAATTTGCTAATTTTATATAAAGGGTAGATGACAAGAAAATATGGAAATCAATATTTGCTCTTAACCTAAATCAAGAAGAGGAGGATGCCAAGCATTTTCTTGCTAATAAAATGAGAAATTAGGCTATAACAAATTTAGAAGTTGATGATTAATTTTTCTTGGAAAGAGGAAGAAAATGGATTCTTATATATAAGATCAACATACTTCTTGGTCAAAGCTAGGTGTAAAAATTAGTTCTCTAGTAAATAGGTTTGGATTAAAATCCTTATCCCTAAAGTCAATTTTTTCTTTTGGCTAGTCCTTCAAAACAAGATCTATAAAACTTTCAAAAAAGGGGGATGGTTATTCCAAATAGGTGCTACCTATGTAAATAGAAATAAGAAAATACTAACCATTTGCTCTTAGAGTTTCCATTCTCCCAGGATGTCTTTCAATACCTAGTAAATATCCTTAGGGTTTGTTGGGTAAATTCAACTAACCTACCTAATTTATGTGACCAATGGTTCCAAACCTTCTATAGCAAAAGGATTTGAGACCTTTGGTCTATTAGCCTACCTAATTTCCTTTGGGGTATCTAGAAGGAAGGAAATAATAGGGATTTCAAGAACTCTAGAAGGGATGCACTATCAATAATATTTAGAATCCTTAGTGCTATCATTGAAAATATTTTAAGCTTTCATATATCCAAAGATAGGCATAGTGAGGTTGAGGATATGATTGCATAAGAATTAGACCTTCCTTTAGGAAATAGGTAGGTGGAGAATCCTAGAATGATAAATATATCTTAGACTAGATGGATTCCTCCTCCCTGTGGTTGGATAAAAATCAACTTTGATGAAGCTTCTAAAGGAAACCCAGGAAGTGCATGGTTTGGAGGTATGTTCAAAAATGACAAGGGTAAAATTATTCTTGCATTTGCTAAAAACATGGGGATCCAAAAAAGTCACTTTATGAAATTCAAATCTCTTTTGTAGGGATATGCTCTTATGTAATCCTTAGATTACATAACTGTGATCATTGAAGGATAAAATTCTTGAATATTGCAACATGATAGAGGAATATAGAAGGTATATAAAGTCCCTAGAGGACTCTCAAATCCTTTATGTTTTCAAGGAAGAAATCAAAATTGTTGATTCTTTAGCTAATCTCAATTTGTACCAAGAAAGCCTCACCATTTGGAAGTAAAGGTTACCTCAAGTTCTCTCCCAACCTTCCTAGTAAGACCTTATTTCTTTATTGGATGGATCCTATTTATTTCTTGGATGGATGGAATAGCCATGTAAAATATTCCAGGGTGGAGGAGTCTTTCCCTTATTTTGGTTTTCTAATTAATAAGAATATCTAATTCTATGGTTGAATGAGACATCTTTTGTTCAATTTAAATTCTTTTAAATTCAATCTCAACTTTTGTGGTGACAAAATGAACTTGGTCATGGTTTTGAACACCTAGCTATTGAAGAAGACTTACTTGGTGGGCCTCATAACCATCATATTTAGTTATCATAAAGGTATAAGGGAGTCCTAACTCATTATTGCTCACGTGGGGATGCTTTTTGTGCTACCTTTTACTTTCCTAGAAATATCTAAGGACATGAAGTTTAATTCCCATTCCTCCCTATCGTACTTCATGTGGAAGCTTCATCTGAATGAGGTGCTTGTTAAGGTGTATCACATAACTCCCCACTCCAACTATTTTCACTTGATTTGTAGAATTTTGAATTCCCACTTAGACTTTGATTTCTTAAATTTTGGGTGTAGGTTTTAGGTGAGGTGGCAACTTTTTATTATGTATAATGTATTCCTTTTTAGCATGGTTGATGCCAACCCTGTATTTCCTAATTGTTTCTATCATAACATGTTGTATAATATTTAATTTTATCTTGTAACCATGGCTTATACAATTTTTAGCTATACCACATTGTTTACTTATTGGCAAAGTATTTCCTACACCATCATATCTCAGGATCATGGTATTTTTTGAGAATGTTATAGTTTTTTAAAGACATTAGGTTGGATTGGGAAGAACACCAATTTCTTATCTAGGAAGCTTATGGTCATTGGTTTGTTAGAATTTCCCAAGAGTAGAACTATAAAGCATTACAAGATTTGAAGAAAAACAATAGAATTGATTACTTTATTGCATGGATCAACTTTGTATAAATAGCAAATTTGATCATTGAAAGCCATTGGATTACAACTCGTAAAATCTGATCTTAGACTATATTTAGAGTTCACCCGACTCATGGAGGAGTGAAAACTCAAGTATGTCTATCCTAGTAGGACTTAAGAGAATAATTACTTATTATAATGTTCTCCCTTAAATGATACTAGGGGAGTTTGATACAAATGAGTCCTAACAATAGGGCCTGATGAGATACTCATGTACATATATGTATTATTTGAAGAGATGGTAAAAACCACATGGGAAAAAACCATCTATCAAAAAATAAAAAAGAATAGGCATGTATTCAGTTTGTGAAGATTATCCTCAATGAAGAAAAAAAGGATGAGTCCTGGCAACAGGGCATGATGAAACCATCTATCAAAAAATAAAGATAGAGGCATGTCTTTGGATGGTGAATATTATCCTTATTAAAAAAAGGATGAGTCCTAGAAAATTTGCATGATGAGGTACTCATGTACAATTTATACTTTAGGAGAGATGATAAAAAAATACATGGGAAAAAACCATCCTCCAAAGAATACAACAATAAGAAGAAAGTAGAGGTGGAAGACCTCTGTTGTTTAATGGAGATGTTTTACCGCAAGTTTCTCTCGCAAATTAATGTAACACAAAGAAGAAAATGACTTGTTGAAGATGTATGTAATTTTATTTTTAGTGGGAATATAGTCCAAGTATATTTCTCCTCTTTGAATATGCTATCAAATGAAGTGCATGTGAATCTCAATGTTCTTGGTGCGCTGATGCTCAACTGAATTACGTGCAACATGAATTGTGCTTTGATTATCACACTAAAGAGTAATAGGTTTGTCATGGGAAAAACTAAATTCTCTTATTATCTAACAAAGCCAAAGAGCTTCCTAACTTGCCAAAACTACTACCCTGCATTCGACCTCTGTAGATGATAAAGCCATTGCTTGTTGTTTTTTGCATGACCAAGCAATTGGTGAAGAACCAAGAAAAAAACATAGCCAGAAGTTGAAAATATATCTTATACTAAACCTGCCCAATAAGAATCCATGTAACCAATGATATCCATGGATTTTATCTCATATAAGAGCCCAAAGTGAGTAGTGCCTTGCAACTAGCAAAGGATTATTTTTGCTGCTTACCAATGACTGAAATGAGGTTGATGTGAGAATATGGATATCAAGCCAACAACATATGAGATATCTGGGTGATTATGAGTAAGGTATAATAGAATCCCTAAAATGTGATAGTATAGAGTTGCATCACATAGAGGGGATGTGCAGGAAGTAATTAGAGTGAATCCAGACTGAAAATGTGTAGAAGAAGGTTTGCAATATATCATATTAAACTTTTGAATAAGGTCTAGAGTGTATTTTTGTTGACACAATTAAATTCTTGCATATTTTTGATTTATTTGAATCCCAAGGAAGTAATGAGCTAAACCTAGATCAACCATTTAAATTTTTTTAGAGAGGGAGTCCTTGATAGTCTGAATGTGAGTGAAGTCACTACCAGCGAGTAGTAGATCATCAACATATAGAACAAGTATGGTGATTTTCTCTTCATATCTTCAAATGTAGACTGTGGCATTAGAATGTTAGGATCCTCAATCCTAAAATTATTAGTTAGTATTATTAATAATTTAATTATTATATTATTAACTTATAAAGTGAACCATCACAACCCTTCATAACGTGAACCATCACGTCTCTTCATACATGAACCATCATGTCTCTTCACCAATGTAGCTTTAGGATATATATATATATATATATATATATATATATATATATATATATATATATATATATATATTAGGTCGGCCATCCATATCAAATCATCTAAGAAGAATAATAATAAGCATAGATTCTAAGGAGGGAGCCCCCTATAGTGGCAAAGTGATTACAAGGGAGCCCCATTTGAGTGGCCTGCGATTACATTTACATTAATTTGTTAATAATTTTATAGTAAGACCTTGGGGTCTTACCATTTGGTATCAGAGCCATGTGGGACCCAGTCATGTGGGAATTGCTCAAATATCTTCATCAAATCACTTCTATGCATGAGTATCAAACTCGGTTTGAGGATATCACCAAATACAACACAATATTGGATGAATCAATTCTCATCAATGGATTCATTAGGGGATTAAAAGAGGAAATTAGAATGGAGGTGACAAGGTTCAATCCCTATACCATGATGCAAACCTATGGATTGGCAAAATTAGTTGAAGATAAAATCAATGCACAATGATTAGGGAAACCACTTATGGAAAAATCATCGACCACTTACATCACTTCCAAACTTATGCATAATGGAAGGGCACAAAGCACTTACACAACCCCCAAATCTAACCGAACTACACAAATTAAACATCATAGCTTTGAGGAGATGAAGGAACGACGAGCAAAAGGAATTTGTGATAATTGTGATGAACAATTTGGACCCCACCATAAATGTGCTACACTAACATTGTATTTATTGAAGGAAGTTGATCCCTATCTCTCCATAGAGCAAGCAGATGAGGTAGTTGTGTTTGAAGCGACCAGTGCACCTACTCATTGCAATGAAGAAAATGAGGTCGATGTGCAAGAAGTGATTGATGTACCAAGCAAGGATGAGGTAGACATACCCAAAGTGATCAATGCTAGCCAAACATGCACTCTACAAGACCTACACATACCTTCCTCACCAATAGTGAGTTCTTGCCATATGACCAAACCTATTCGAAACCAACGCAAAGTGACTACACACTCCTTCTCCGTTGGCTCTACCAAGGAACCAAAAAAAGGATATGAAATCATTACCATCACTTTTGATGCATCATTCTAAAGTATTTGAGGAACCCCAAGGGTTGCCCTCCCATCGTCATCATGATTTTCCTAAGGAAGATTCTACTATTGTTCTTGGAAACCCCCTGCTAATGCTTCATCCTTCTCTATATCCCCGCCTACGAAAGGATTGCATTAAAAGAGTCCAATAACTTACACAAATCCTTCTTGGAAAACAAAGGACAAAGCTTCTCACTTTGAGCTTTGAGGAAAAAGCTCTTTTTAAGGAGGGTGGCATGTTAGGATCCTCAATCCTAACATTATTAGTTAGTATTATTAATCATTTAATTATTATATTATTAACTTATAAAGTGAACCATCACAACCCTTCATAACGTGAACCATCACGTCTCTTCATACGTGAACCATCATGTCTCTTCACCAACGTAGCTTTAGGGTAGATATATATATTAGGTTGGCCATCCATATCAAATCATCCAAGAAGAAGAATAATAAGAATAGATTCTAAGGAGGGAGCCCCCTATAGTGGCAAAGCGATTACAAGGGAGCCCCCTTTGAGTGGCCTATGATTACATTTACCTTAATTTGTTAATAATTTTATAGTAAGACCTTGGGGTCTTACCATAGACTCACAATGAGAAAAACTTGAGGAAAGAAGGAAGGAGTCCATTTTTTGTACCAAGCTATAGGATCTTGTTTGAGGCCATAGAGAGACTTCCTTAGCCTACAAACAAGGGAGGAGTCTTGAGTGAATCCAACTAGTTGTTCCATTAATATCTCTTCCTTTAAGTTCCCATGTAAGAAAGCACTTTTTACATCCATTTGAAAGACATACCACTTTTGGAAAGCAGCTAGAGCAAGAACGAGTCTAACAGAATCCATTTTGGCAATTGGTGCAAAAGTTTCAGAATAATCAATCCCTTCAATTTGAGAAAAACCTTTGGCTACCTAGAAATATTTGTGTTTGTCAATTTCTCCATTAGATCCATATTTCATCCTATAGATCCATTTACATCGAACTAACTTCCTTCCTTTAAGTAGGAGAACTAAATCCCAAGTTTAGTTTTTGATTAAGGAAGATAATTCATTTTCCATGGCATCATCCCATTGTTTAATACTAGTTGCTTATTTGAAATATTGAGGATCTATAGAAATGGACTGACAGACAAGACCAGAGCCTATGGAGTTAATCTGGATGATGGAAGATTTTGAATGAATGGGGTAGCTTCTTTAACAATAGTGTTGGCCCATTTTGGCATAGAAGAGGAAATAGTAGGAGTGGTAGGACTTTGAATTGGAATTATAGGATCCTCATCTTGATCATTAATATCTAAATTAACCTCTAATGTTGTTTCTTCATTGTATTGAGGCTCTAACATTTGAGATGGTTCAAGAGAATCAATTGAGGAAGAGGATGGTTGAGGATATTTATGAGGGAACGTTTCATCAAATTGAACATTAGTATGAAAAAAGACCTCATGAGCTGTGGGATAAAGGAGCCTGTATGATTTAATTTCCTCACAATAACCAATAAATATGAGCTTTTGGCTTTTCTTGTCTAGAGCATTCCTTTTCTTCTTTGGGATATATGCCCAAGAAGTACACCTAAAATTTTTGAAGAAGGAGACATCATGTTTTGAGCCAGTCCATGATTACTCAGGAGTTAAATGACCAAGATATTTGTGAGGTGTGTGGTTTTGAATATAGTTTGTACAGTTAATTGTTTCTACCTAAAAAACTTTTGGAAGATCTCTTGAGTGGAGCATAAAGTTGGCCATTTCCTTTAAAGTTCTATTCTTCCTCTCTGCAATGAAATTTTGCTATAGATTATGGGAGATAGAATGTTGATGAATTATTCCATGACCTGATAGAAAAATTGAGAACTCATGACTAAAGTATTCCCCCCATTATTTGTACGAATTTGCTTTATTTTGTAAGAGGCATGATTTTAAACTAAGGCTTTGAAGATTTTAAAGTGGGATAGAACATCAATATTGTATTTTAGGAAGTATACCCAAGTTATTTTGGAAAAATCATCAATGTAGGTTAAAGCATATTTTGTTCCTTTGAAAAAAGGCTCTGGGAAGACCATCAAGTCACTATGGATTAAATCTAGAGGGGATGAGGCCTTTAGAGAACCACTAGCGTGGAAAGGATCTTGATGTTGCTTTCCAAGAGCACATCCAAGACATACTCCATAAATAGAAGAGACTTATGGTAATCATGTTACCATTTCATGGGTGTTCAATTCTTTTAGGTAGTTATAACTGAGATACCCAAAACTTTCATACCAAATTTTGCTTTCAAGATCTCCACGTGCAACAAAACAAGAGGTCTCTTCTGAATTTTTGAATCCTTTGAAGTGAAAAAGGTGAGTGTTGTGATCAATATCTCCTTTGGATATGAGAGAGTTGGGATCTTGAAAGTGTCTTATCTCAACTCTTATTGGTGATAAGAGAACTATTTTTCCCTTTCTAAAAGTGCTAATCTAATAGACAAATAGGAGATTTGTTGCAATGTTTGGAACATAGAGAACATTATTGATATAACCACCATCAATGGATATGTCACCTTTTCCTTTGATTGGGATAAAGGATGAATCACCATATTCTATTCTCCTTGTTGAACTTGAGGATATTGAAGAGAATGACTCATCTGAGGAAGTCATGTGATGAGTTGCTCCTAAATCTAGAACCTAGTATTTTTATGAAGTTTTTGTGATCTTACCTTGAACATTTTAAAATTTTCCTATTTGTTTCTTAGTGTCTATCTTTTGATCCTTCATTGCTGCCTCTAGTTGCATTGACCTTATTTGATCTAATTTTCCAAATAAGTTCTTTAGTTTCTCCCAAATTTCATAAGGAGTTTTACAATCCGTAATGTGAAACCATAAGCTTTCATTTATATTAGTGCTTATAATACCCATTGTTTCATACATCTTCCCTTTATGAACAAATATTTCATATTATTTTTCAAATTCAGGTTGTTTTTATTCTAGTATGTGTGTGAGCCCTTTTTGAGAAATGAGATTTAATATTTTGGGTTTCCATGTATGATAGTTACGAGGAGTGAGTGGATCAATTGTATTAAGTGTATTCATTTTTCTAAAGAAAAATTGAAGTGAACCAATAATTCCCCCCTTCAACTTCAATTATATATATTAGAGAATGTAATGGATTTTAAAGAAGTTAACAAAAGCCTTGTAAGAAATACCAAAAATCCTCAAAATACCCACCCTAACTTGAGGGAAACTATAAGTAAATGAGGGGATTTGATATAATTGTTAGGCTTAATAAAAAAATGTTTGCTAGGCTTATATATCTCTTCTTCTCAAACACCCACCCTTATGAGAGGGAAACTATAAGTAATGAGTAGAATTGATACTTGGAACATAGCATTTTAAATAGATAATCAGCCAAACCTTTATATCAGATATCTGAATAACCTGCCATTACGTGAGGGAAACTATAAGTTATTTAGAAGTCCAATACGAGGTATATAGGTGATTATAATAAAATTTTTAATGTATTTGCTTTAGTTATATTTTAAGAAATGATCATTAATGATTGTATTTAATGATATGAAAAAAAGGTAACTTTTGAAAAACAATTATCCTCACTTAGATTCTACTACCAAAATTTCTCTTGATAAATAACTTTGTAAAAAGTAATTAGAACAAAGGCAATGAGGCAAAAAATTAAAGAGGTAAATATGGACACAACAATAACCCCCCTTTGAAGCTATGATAGGTGCAAAAAATGAGACCTATAAACCGCCCCCTCAATTTTTATTTTTATTTTTTTATTATTGAGATTAAAACTCTATATTTTTTTTTCTTTGTGGCCAAGGGAAGGCACTTAAAGAAAAATATAGAATATTTTTAGAGGGTACAATTATAAAACACAACGCAGATCTATATTTTTTCTTGAGAAAAAAATGTAAAGAACCAGAAGATCTGAGCTTTAATTACAATTGACGTCAGGAGAGACAACAAGAGGTAGCGAAGTAATTTGAATCCTCCAAGGCTACGTCCATAAATGAACAAGAGACATCAATGGGCAGCGAGGAAGGATATTTGAAAGTTTTTGAAATAGTATAAATTATGTTGCACTTAGAGGAGATTTGATTAGTGAAAAAATATAAAAAAACTATAATTTTACCTTATGGTTCCACGTCCACGAGAAGCTAATAATGGAGATTTGAAAATCGTGAAAGGGTACGATTTTATTTCTTATCACTACATTCAAAAACGAGATAAAAGAAAGCCAAAAAAATATTTTTTTATAAAAAAATTTAAAAAAATAAATACCACCTCTTTTTCTATGCAAGATGTAGGGAAGGTGCCCGTAGTATGTAGACAGGGTGTTACTCATAGAGGCCTCGCATAAGACATTTATAAGGGACACATGAAGAGAGTCTCCCGATAGAAGGTGTTCCTATAGACGGTGCCACATGCAGAGAGGCTCCTAGAAACTTATCAAAGAGAAGTTACACAAGACTATGGAAGACATCACCGAAGGGACCACGAAGTGGATTGAGAGTGTAGCAACAGATGTGGAAGTCTTCAGTGAAGGCACCACACAAAAATCATTCACCTATAATGCTCAATAATAATTTGAATATTCATAATGTAAATCAAGAGACAACACTGTTAAAAAATATCTCGAGAATACGCAGAGGAGGAATTATAATTTTTATAAATCACTTAGATGAATATATAAAAAAATTTGAAGCTCTTCTATGAAGCACCAAAGGATGAAAAATAAGGAGAAACTTCGAAATACGGATGGAGAATTTGATATTTGAATATCTGAGAAGTAAATTTGGAAATGCTCGTTATTTTAATCATCGCACACCAGTAAGAGATGTTGGAAAAGTTGCCACATTCTCTTTAAAAAATTTAATGGAATTTGGTTTGACCAAATATCCACTTGACTTATACGCGAGAAATATTTGGATGCCAATTTAAAAAAAATGACGACAAAGACACCATGTTTTTAAAAAAAATATTAATGGATTTTGGTTTGACCAAATGTCCATTAACATTGATGCCAGAAACGTTGTAAACCTTTAGTTAAAGAGATTCGAAGATAATTTTTTTTTCCAATAATCACTAAAATTTACCCATTATTTTTATTGCCTACCAAAAGGTATATGCCTATGAATCTTGGTCTCCACTAATGAACATACGCAATGATGGCTATAATGCAGCCAACGCAAGCATGCATTCACTAAAAAACAATACACAGTGATGGCTATTGGAGCCAATGGAAGCCTACGTATGAGAAGAGATATGGAGATATATTTTTTGAAATAGGCATATGAGGATAAAAATAGAAAATTGCAGGAAAAAATATTCAAATATCTATATTATTTGAAAAAAATATGAGGAGAATATTGCATAATATGGTAAAACAAATATAGTTTAACTATTTAGAGATTACCATAAACAAATTTCTCGACAAAAATTGCAGATATAAAATGAGCAATCTTAAAAAAAAACTCTTCTATTAAAAAAAAAAACAAAAGATAAGAGATTATGAACCAGTTCGTGAAACTGCCTTCAAGAGAGAATGGCTATAAAAATCTATCATGCTCTAGTACCATGTTAGAATTTACCAATAGTAGAACTACAAAGTATTACAATATTTAAAGAAATAAAATAGAACTGATTACTTTATTCCATGTATCAACTTTGTATAAATATCAAATTTGATAATTGAGAGCCATTGGATTACAATAACTCATCAACTCTGATCTAGACTATACCGAGATTTCACCTTACTCATGGAAGAGTGGAAAATCAAGTATGTCTATCCTAGTAAGAATTAAGAGAATAATTACTTATTCTAACATGGTTGTCTATATTCTTTTGTAGAGGTGTGGTTCTTATCAATCTAATCTGAGGGGCCTTTGATATTTTCATCCCAGAGGTGCTACTCTATTCAATTTTTTTACTTTGGTTTTTAGAAGCAACCTTAGGGTAAGGAAGAAAACCATGGCCAATGAGATGAAAAGGATGGAATATTCAAGCCTTAATCTAGATAATGAAATCTAGGAAATTTTGGAGAAAAGTGGACGCCTAAGCTTCCTAGAAAAATTTAGTAGGTACAACCAAGAGATTTCCATAAAAATTGACCACTCTTGGTAAGATGATAATGTCAAAGTGAAAGGGTTGGATTTTACAATTTTCATTGCTCTCATATCTACAGTCTCTAGGTTTTCCATCACTGGTGAATGCATAAACAAGAAGTACTCTGTGACCAAGGAGCTCAAGTTTTTCAAGGGAAAGGGAGAAAATCTATAAAAGTATCAAAATAATATTCTTCAATAATCCCTCTAGATGCCATGGGATAAGGTGGTAATTGTGATCATGGATTTCATCACCCTTCACAATCACTTTGTAATCATGAAGAGCTTCCACCTTTCCTCCTTGAACTACTTGCATCATAACAATATGATGCATATTCTAACATTTTTATTCAAATATCTAGAAATGACAATGTTGTAGGTCCAAATAGGAGATATGATAGTTCCTCTACACTAAGGAATCCTAAAAATTATTTTTTAGTATGTGATAAAAAATGTGATAAGTTGGAGGGAATTAGCCAAGGTCCCATGGTTAGAAGTCCTGCTAAAGCTTCTAAAAAAGGTATTTTTCCTAATAATTCAGAGAACAAGGACCTAAGAACTCCTTCCCTAAACCCTTCTAAATGTGCCATAGTTTAGAATAAAACTTCACTTGTGGACTAAGAGTCCAAAATTAAAAAATAACAAGGTGGAGAATCAATGCCATTAGGAGCCTCTAGAGGCAAAGAGGATTTGGCAATACACTCTAAACACTTGAAATCTAAATCCTTAAATATTGTTAACGAAACTCATATCATCCTAGACTCGAAGGATTTTGAGGTCTCTTATCCTACCTCTTCCAAAAGAAATAAAGGTAAATTTCATGGGTAAATTTTTGCGGGTAAAAGAAAAAAGCACATCAATTCTCATGATCTTAGAACTCTCATGATTGCTAGGAAGATTTTCAAGGATCTATTAATATCCCTAAGGGACATGATCAAAATGACAACTATATATGCTAAAGAAGTCATTGTGATGATGGAGAGGATTTGGAGGAATAATAAGGATGCAAAGGTAGAGAATGATTTGAATGAGGAAGTGGAATTTCAAGCTTAATGGAGTGATGATATTTCTTGGTATAATTTTTTCTTGTGTTTGGATCCCATAGCTATGGATATTTCTTGTTTGTCTTATTTTTGTAATACTTTTTGAAGTCTTAGTCTCTAGTTTGTAAAAGGTTCAGTGGACCTTTCAAAACACCTTCTTCTATATAATAAAAAAACACCAATGCATCCATGAGTTCAAATATTACTTAATTTACATTTTAGCATGGTATATATTTACGAGCCTCTTCAAATTATTATTTCTAAGGTAATGGTTTGGATGACTCAACCAATAAAAAATTATAGAGAATTTAAAAAGAGTTGGATAAAAAATCAATAGGAATGGCACCTTCATCTAAAAGGGCTCTTTATGTAGACTGTATTACTCCCAAAAATGCATTGGGATGTCATATGTATAATTTAGTCTATGGTAAGGAGGATAAGTTGCCCATTTATAGATAACTACCAATGTTTTAGTCACTGCATTAGTTAGAATTATAGGAAAATAATTTGATGACAATGAGGTTGGAAAAACTACTAAGGCTTGAAGAAAAAAGAAGAGAGATTAGAGAATAGCTACCAAAATATTAGGGAATATTCAAGAGATGGTTTGATAATAGGGCTAATCTACAAACTTTTGAGATTGGTGATATGTTCCTTGAATGCGATGCAAATAAAAGTAAACCCAAAAACCATATTGAGTTTGATACATTCTAGAGTGGGCCATATATTATAGTCATTTTTAAGGATGATAATTCATTTGACAAAGAAAATATAGAAGGAGATGTTTTTTCTACAACTAGAAATGGAATTAACCTAAATAACTATATTTAATTATACTTGGATTCTAAATACTACAACAATATAAGTAGGTAAAGCAAATATATCACTTGTTAAGCAAAGGAATTGTCAAAATTTATTAAGCCCAAGGAAAGACTATTGGTCTTATGGATGCATTATCATTTTGTTTTCATTTTTACAAGATTTACAAAGCTTTGACTTTATGCCCAAGAAAAAGCAACAATTTTGGCTTCTCCTTCAAGCAAGCTAGAAGACCCCTATAAGCCACCAAGACTATAGTGATTCCTCGCTACTAATTTATGCTTAAGGAAAAATTTTGAGGAAGATAAAAATTCTGGTTATAAGTGATTGCAATTTTATGGAGAATAAAGCAAAGGATGTAAGCTTAAATATTGAAAGTGTAAGATATTTTGAAAAGCGGGAAGTAAAGATGCACCTTGATAATAGAAGTTTTGGGAAGTCTAAAGAGCAAAGGAGAGATAAACCCTAACAAATATAATAATAAGGAACCTATAAAGTTTTGCTTCGATAACCATGATATCAAAATTTTTGCAATATTTGATGAAGGTTAGTAGTAGGATGTTCTAACGGATGGATAAATGTTTTAGGTCAAACAAGGTTAGAGGCACACCAAGGTATTAGATGTCATTTTAGAGAAGCCAAAATGCATAGGATCCTAGGAAATATAGGTGATATGAGTTAATTTGCTCTTTTTGGAAGGAACAAAGTCTACATACTAATGTCACCTCAATTGAGTAGCTCAAGAACATATTAAAAGTGGACATGGCAGTTGTAGTGCTACAACTAACAACCATTATGGTTTATGATATTCCTTTCATTTTAAAAATCCCTAGGAGAAGTAGTTGATATTTTCATGTCCACCTACAATTTTTTGAGGGAAAATCCTCGCATTATGATTTATAAATAGTAGTATTTTAGGCTATGCAAAGGATTCACAATTTTTCATCTATAATTGTTGAAATATTTCCTTTCATTTCTTTCTCTATAGCAAATGGATTTTGAGCAGCTTGTAGGTAAATCAAACCCCTACTTATGACACAATATTAGTAAAATTGTTTCCATATATATATATATATATTGGAGTCCTACACATCAATTTTCTAAGTATCCATCTTTGGTTCCCATGCTGACCCATATCTATTTGTGTGTTTATGTCCTAAAGCTTTACCAATTTTGCATTTTAATTGCATATGTGTGTATGGGAGGCCTACATGTCTAATTTTTTTAGGTATCCATATGTAGCTCTTATGATTTGACCTATCTATTTGTGTATTTATTATTAAGCCAAAAAGCACGACACTATGCAATAACAAAAAAAACAAATATGAAAAAATAAAGACAATTGCACAAAATGGATTATATTTGAATAATGTTGGGGGGGAGATAAAAAATTCCTTTTGTAAAATGAATTTTGTCTTGAAAAAATGTTTATGATACAATAAATACTGATTTCCAAGGTTCTATGAAACCTTAGATACAAGGGTGGAGTGTCTTAAGAGTGCTTCACTCTCAACAGAATGAGTGGGCTTCAAGTATCCCATGTTGGGCCACTCAAGATTCAACAACTATCCAAAAACAATAATAACCTATAGATCTGCAAATACACAAACAATTAAAGATATCAGTAACAGCTATGTGGGCTTCATAGTGTGAGACCCTCAGATATTAGTAAAACCCTAACTATTAATAAATCAAAATAGCACATGAAAACCTACAAATTGCACAATAAAATAATAAATAAATTGATTTGCCTTACTTGGATGATAATTCTTCTGTAGTTGTTAGTTCATTGGATGCCCTAGCAACAACAACAGATTGATGTAGTAGGCTTGGGGTTGCACATGTGTTACAGCAGATCGGGTAGGACGACGGATTCAGATAATGAGGATGAATGATGCAGATGGAGGTAGACTATAAGGAATGGCTGGAATGAAAGGATCCTAGGGAAAGTTAAGGCTATGGATTAACTCTCCTAAGTGGATTTGGTAATGGCGGTCTTTAGATATTTGTAACATTCTATATCATGAGGATTTCTTCAATAGTATCTCTAGGGCACAAAAACATTCCAAGGGTTGAGCATTATGAATGCTCTTATTTATAATCTAGCTTAGGGTTTACTTAGGGTTTTAGCCTTACACTTTTAATCATGTGGCTAAGATTAAATCAAATCCTAAGGCTAAGATTACACTTTAGATGTGGCATGGATTAATGAAGATGGATGGTGGAGATTATATTAGATCATATGAATGTGGTTAATTGAGTTTATAATTACATATTTTATAATAAATATATTATAATATAATATAAGATATTATATTAAATATAGAATAATATTAAAATAATCCCAATTGGGTTAGGAAATGGTGGAAAAGGGCTAAAGTGGACCTTTTGAAGGTGGGAAGGGCTAAAAGTGGCTAAATGGATGGCGGGAAAGGTGTATGGTGGACAAGTGGGTGGTGGGATGGTTAGTATGGAGGATTAATGGCTGTAATTTGGTGTCTACATTTATATTGGTAAATTTCATATAGGCTTATATATTTCAAGGAGAGGAAGTATTCACCATTGGCACATAGTATTCAAGCCTATCATGCAAGGAGATATTAGTGAATATTTGGTGCATTACCACCTTGGTAGTTTAGGTTTTTATTTCATTTCATTTTATTTTACTTTATCTCTCACACCCTTTTCTCCTTGAGTTTAGGTGTGCCTAAAGATCACATCTCAATAAGAATCCAATATTTTAAAAAAATCTTGGAGGTCCTTAATTGAGCCAAACCCCATGTTTTTGGCTGAGGACCTACTTTGTTGCTCCATGTGAGGTATTATAGTTATGATCAAGAAAATAAAAGAGGACAACCGTTCCCTATCACCTTCATGTTTTAGGAAGTTTATATTACTTACAAGGTGTGCACCAAGATATTTAGTTGGGGTTGTTCTAGGGCTTCTAGCTATTTTGTTGGTTTCTCTTATTGATGATGCTCTTCCATCTCTTGAGATTCTATGGTTGTTTTCTCATCCACATTAAGCAAAGTCAATTTTTATTGCACATATTTATGTCCTAGGGAGTAGTTCTATTTATAGTTATAACATAGTTGTTGGTCTCTTCTAACTTCCATCTCTTACGGAATTAACTTTTTGAAGGTAGGTGATTGGTTGAAAGGATTTGATGTTGGCTTAGAAGAAAAAAGTTATTGGGCTTGTGAAAAAATGGAGGTGCATCCTTGATCCTTAAATCTATCTTCTACCAATCTAACCAATTCTATTACCTATTGTAATGTTTGCGACTTAAAAATTTTAACTTCATATTTAATGTTATTCTTCAAACCACTCACAAAACAACTGTGGAAGAATTATTTATTTAAGCCAATGGTTTGATTAGCTAATTATTCAAACTAAGCTTGATCTAATAGTTGAAGTTTATTTCAGTTTATTAAGGGCTTCTATAAAATATTCATATTTATTAGAGCCAAATCAAGTGAGTATTTGTTTCTAAAACTCATCCCAAGTAAGATTGGGGTGCACTTTCTAAGCCATTGATACCATTGTAGGACATCTACTTCATAAATTAAATATGCAATTTTGATATGTAGTTGCTACATGACATGATGGAGACTAAAATACTATTCGGTTGGAAATAACTATCCATCGAAATCCTTCCGATCAAATTTTGGAAAATCTAATTTTGGAAGTTTGTAAGCATTATTATCATGTCTCTCATTCTATATTGATTGACCCTTATACTTTATAGTCAAAGGAAATATATCAACCATATGGGTGGGTGTTACTACTTATATGAGTTTTCAAGTCTACAAAACTTTCATATATGTCCTCCTTCATATCCTTATGTTCCTTAATCACATAGGTTAACGAGTCATGTAAATTTTTAATTTCAATCGTTAACTAGTTTAGACCATTATTTCATTGATTTCCTAAATGCTCCCTCCATTGATTCACTTGTGTAGTGATGTTTTTCTACATGTGATGTTCCATTTGTTATCTCTTAGTGCTTGTAGACATAGAGTATGCTTTTAGAACTTCTAAGGATATTTACTAAAAAAAAATGCTATTTTGGTAGTTATTATTTTTAGCATAGTTGAGAAAAATAGAATTAGATCAAAATTGACATGGAAAAATAATTAGGAAAAATTGGGAATTAAAAAAAAAGTGAAAAAATCAACAAGAATTCGATAAAAAAAATTGAAGAAAATGTAAATTTTCATTAAAAAAAACTTGAAGAAAATGCAAATTTTCATTTAAATTTATTTTTTAATAGATATCACATTTTTTGGCAAATATTATTGATTTTTTAGATAAAAATGACAAAAATCATCAATTTTTTTAGAAGTAGGATTTTGATGTGATTTGAATCAACAACCTTGTTGAATTGAAAAAAAAATTGGATTGGTTTGGGATTAAATAAATATTTTCATAACTATGATTTTTAGTAATGGTACCCAAAATAATCTTGGATTCTATATATCAACATGATCACCTTGAAAAGACGATCACAAAAAATTAGGTCTCTAGTTGATGTTTTTTAGCACCCTAATTTTTTTTCATGTTAAGTGTCATTTTTTTTTTTCTAAAGTGTTTTTAACCAAGAAAATTGACTTTCCTCTCTATTATTAACATATTA